>PVPY01001231.1:0-34716 GCA_002982035.1 Fusarium algeriense | reverse complement strand
ATACGGTGCTGGGTGGGGCTTGGGAACGGGGGCCATCGGAGGGGACAGCTACTACGCATCGGCTTCCTGGACAAGTTGTTCTAAATCTGGTGCTCGGCGCCAAATGATACTGATGCGCGCGTATTGATATTATTTATGGATCGTAAGCGCTTGATGACCCCAGGACTCTTCGACATCGTTGATTTATTTAATACATCAAAGGACAGGTTGATAGACCATCTACATTCACTACCAGTATCTTGTATCTTCACAATGTCTCCAACACCCAGAGTGCAGTCAGGCTCTCCCCGCCGTCAACGCCTCAAGCAAAATCGCAACGCTGAAGCGGGAATGCGCAATAGGGAAAAAGGGCTGTTTAAGAAAACCAACACCTGGCACCGCTACTACGGCGGTGATATCCTCATATTTATCAAAAGGCCAGATGGTCGTGTTAAAGGCTACGAATCGCGTCCTAAGCTCCTTCAGGAATTTGCTAAGCTTCCGATCCCGGCGCATGAGATTCGTGGCCCTGATGATCTTGATACGGTTACTGAAAGGGCCGATACACCAAGCACAACAGCCCAAGGAGAAAAATCTCCGTCTTCACGGGCAAGCACTCCTACCTCCTTCAACTCAAATTCATCAAATTCTTCCAATACATCCTCTTCACCAGCTCTCTATTTCACACAATCTCCAGAGTCGAGCCGGGCATCATCTGGACAAACATCTTGCCCACCCTCATCACCGCCATCACCACCATCACCACCATCACCGTCGCCATCACCAAGGAAAGTCCGAAAAGGCTCGCCGTATCAGTCCAGGCCAATTTCTAAAGGGCTAAGACTAGCAATGATGTCATTTGATACTTGTTTTGATGGGAATTGATTATTTATGTAGCAATATGTTCATGTAAAAATAGTCTAGTGTTAAACTTAACGAAGATCTGGAGAGCAACATTGTACTTTTATTTCAAATACATATATCCACACATTTTCAACGCAACATAACACGAGGTGTGATATACCAGGCAGAAAACACAGTGAGCTTAACGGTAAGTCAACAGATCGCATGGTTGCTTTATTTTTATTGCGGGAAATGCTATTACAATGCCCTTAATGTATTTAGAAATTGGCCGAGTTCTGTCTCGGCATCTGCCCAAGTCTGAGAGTTGCCATCGAAAGGTAATGTATCAGGGGGGTTAATCGGACAATCCAAACTTTGATCCCGGATCAGATCCTCGATCTGGTAGGGGCATTTGCTAATAGGCCAGCTTCCCCGCATATTCTCCAACGACAGATCAATGACGTCGCTGGGGGAGGAGATCTTGACCGTCATGTGTCGTTCAAACGAGTAACCGCCTTGGCACAGCTCTATATCCATGTCGCCACATAGAGCCTCTTTTCTTGACCTGACTTGAGATTCGCTGCTGCAAAGCAGTGTATTTGACCTATAAAGTTTGTAGATAAGGTTAAGAAGTAGCGGGCCAGCTGGAATGCGGCAGTAAACCTTGATAGTACACAACTCCTCGCTTCTGTAGAATGTTGGAAGTGGGTGAAGTTTAATATAGAATAGGGAGGCAATAAGTGAGTATGCTGCATGGTCGAGAGCCTGCTGGGTATAGGGACTATTGTTGTATTGTATCGATACCTGCGATTCGTTTCTTGCCTTCTGTTAACATGACATCAGGTTGAAATAAGTTTAACTAACATGGTGCTTTGGCCTTGGTAGAATAGAGATTTCTTTCCAAATTTAAGTAAAACGGTTTTGTTATTATATAATTGCGTTTTGTTGAGGTCCCATGACAAATTCTTTCCAAACTTAGCACTGTTACGGCGAAGGCATACGCGGTGGAGATGTCTCAAGTGATAAAGGCAATCCGATAGATCCCAGCCCTCTAAGAGAGCGGTGATTATGAAGAAATTACCTAGAAAATGTCAGCCACGCATATCCATGTTTCGAGAGCACAATGATGGACTTGCCGGCCCCAGATCCAATAACTATGTCAAAACAGTCTTGCAAAGGAATTCCTATGGAGCGACGCAAATCCTTCAGAAACTGAATGATTGTGACCGGATTTGTACCACTCAGAGTCAGCGTGATCGCAGAAGCTGTGGGAGGCTTAATGAAAAATGAAGACGAGTTCGGCCTTTGACACAGCGGACATGACTTGACTCGCGGATGGTAGGACTGGCCGATCGTTCCGTGGGTAGTGATACAACGTCTGCAAAGCATATGCTTACAATCAAGTGTCCAACTTGGCCGTTGGAGGATACAGAAAGAGCAACTGTACAGAGCTTGCTTTGATTCCACTAAATGACTGCCTTGAACACGTGCGAGATGAGCCTGTGCAGCATCAATTCCCATTGCGCGACAATTCATCACAATATCTACGAAGTGGCGTCGCACGTGATCCGAGAGGGTACTACAATGCAAGTCATCCCCACAGTCGTCAATGAGATCTTGATAAAGGCTCTGGAAGATTTGTTCTGGAGGAAACCCTAGATTCGGTTAGCTGCGTCATTGATAAGAGACCTCGAATCCACTCACAAGGCGTTCCAGGGGGATGGGCATCAAGATTGAGAGCTGACGCAACAATGCCAGCTTCTATATCGCTTATTGGTTGATGAATCTGCAGAAAGTCGCGAAGCGCATCTGAATAGTTCGAATCTGGAGAGTGCTGTTGTTTTAAGGAGTGTATTATGTCAAACGGCGCCAGCGGATCTCGTGCGTGCTGTCGGACAGCACCTCGAAGGAGATACCTCAATTGTTGTGCTGCAAACTCCATGCCCTCTTCAATTCGGCAAGCCCTGGCAGCCTTGAGTTCCTCTTCAACCTGCGTCCGCCACGCGCAATCAGCTAAGGACATGCTGGTCATATAAAAGGTTTTGTCTATTATTGACTGAGTATCTGCGCTCGTATATGACCTTAAAGGATCTGATTTACGAAGCTCGGAAGCGAACGACGCGAGTAGCTGGTTTCTGATCTCCAAGTCTGCTGGAATCGTGTCGTGTAGAAGCACAACTCGAGAGGCGACATGAAACCCGGTGCCCATAGCAGGCCTTGCCCAGGAACATAGCATTTTAATGGCGTTCTGGAGACCAAAGTCAGGGACAAATATGAGAATAATGTCACTAAGCGGTGATAATACATTTGCGTAAATCTGATAGGCAATTGATCCAGCACGAGAAAGTCCTTGCTCCAGTAAATGAGCATGGCATCCTCCTCCAAACGGACGTTTTTCCTGAAACCGCGGCAAATGGTTGTATTCTTTGAGGTGCAGCTCTCCGTCGAGCACCAGGGTATTGTGTCCAACATGCGCGATGCCAATGCTGTGTTCTTTTGGGTATCCGTAATCAAAATACGTGGATGACATGTGCTGTCGCTTGTGTGCACCTCCGAGAGCAAGCATTACCCGGGGCTTCTTTTGACCCATTTTGTCGAGGACACGATAAGATGCTAGATTTTCCACGAGATACGGCCCTGGCAGGCCAGGGGCGCTGGATTGAAGTTCAAAGAGAGATTCAATAGGTGTCATGGTGTCTTGCTTGGCTTGAGGGACCCGGTTCTCTGCGTGCACGCGCACAAGCCCCCACCTGAACTCTTGTACCTGTCTGTTAATACTAGCCTTGTGTTAAAATAAGCTGCGCTAGAATTGGTATTTAGTCCACTAAATTTGGTCCCAGGGCCCTTTCGGTATAGGAAATTACAAAACAAACCCAGATGCCCAGCCTAGGATGTAGTTCGACATCTGAAGCAAATCATTACTGGGTCTTAAAAGGGATGTCGTCGCTAAGTGATTATTTGGAGGGGGTGTTGCGCGTGCCCCTCGCCCTTCTCACTTCTGATGGTTTCTCTGAGTGCCCCGCAGCTTTCTCGGATGGCGCGTCCGTATCCGACTTTGAAGGGTTCCTCAGCAATCGTGACCAGCCAATAACGGGCATTATTTCCCCAAAGAGACTAGACGAAATTTTAGACAAATTAGTCATCACACGGCAACAATTGCAGCAAACGCTCACTACACAAGAACCATTATCAAACTCCCAGTTTAAGATTGACTGTCTATTGGGTCAACATTGCCTGAGCAAGGCTAAAGAACTCCTTGGGCAAAACCATGAATGTATCGTCCGAATCTACAGTATTCCACCAGAACTACCAGGGAGATACAGCGATGGAGAGATCTGCAGACAAGTCCTCCTGCTTCATAAGCGACAGCCTTCGCTAGCCCAAAAGTGGCTAGAGCGACTATCAAAGGGAAAGCGCAAGCATGTGACAATGGTCTTCCATCGAGATGGGATATGGAGTGCCATGCATCAAGTCGCCGTCTTCCCTGGTCTCTGGCATGATATCAAATTGGGCAACTGGGCCAAACATCTTGCAGCCCACATCGACGAGCAGATCATGACGTACTGGAGGCATATATATCGAGTCTGGAACGATGTCATATTCAACGGGGTCGACCCAAGCTTGCGACAGAGTGTGGACGCCTCCTCAACTAGATTTCTCCAGTTCATGGCTCCAGCATGGAGCGAGAAAGATCAGGAGGCTATACGAGAGAGAATGAAGAACGGCACCCTTTTCTGTAATATATCGAGCGAAGAAGAAAGATCTCGATTGCTGCGGAACTTATTGGCCTTCGAAGGTGTTATCCCCAGCATTCTAACCTTCCACGAAAATATGCGATACCTGACAGTCGGTGCTAAAATACTCGAGAAATATATTGAGGTCAAAAGACCAACCGAAAAGGCGAAGCCTGATCTAGCCCCACTGAAAACACCAGAAAGCCTCCTCGGCAATCTTGCACAGGACTGGGGAAAGCATTTCCCCGTTCTAAATCTGGTCGAATGCAAAGAGGGTTTATATCAAACAGTGCACGCTCCGTTACAAGTCCGAGGCGCATTCCTGCAGCTTATGCTGGCAGCGCTTCGTTCATTCCCCTTCCTGAGCTCCGAAGCTCCTTTGCAGGATATAAAGGGCATTGGTATGAACGCGTTTGTAGACGACATGTCCAGAAGTCGCCTCTGCAAAATGGCGTCCGCAATGGGCTTCTGGAATGAAAAGATCGAAAAGGGTCTCCAGTTACCAAATCAAGATGTGCAACGAGAGATTCCAGATTTTATTGTATTACGAACGGAGGAAATCTGGCGAGGAGGACTACCGACAATCAGTGTCTTCAGAGACTTGCATACGAAGTCCTTCCTTCCCTCGCTCGCTTCAGCAGGAAAGGATGTAAAAGTTAGAGAGCCGAATGCAGCTCTTATACAGTTCGACTTCGTGTGCGCCTTTTTCGGGCGGTTCGATCTCAACGTGGATCAGAGTAGTGCCGGCTTGAGTATTGAAGATCTACGAAATCCTATCTTCGATTCTTCCGCCATAGTACCGGATGACTCAGAGCCTATGACAGATGCGCCAAGCATTGACGTCACAACCAACATGAATTGGGCCGAGGAGAGTGTTGCTTTTACAAGTGAAGCACTCGCTGCCGCTACCAATCAACCACCAAGTGCAAGGCGGAAGGGGCAGAAACCTAGAAAACAAAAAGACCATGGGCCGTTGACGAAAAAACCTGAAAGAGCCATCGCTAAAGCAAAGCCAAATACTAAGCTATCGAAGGAAGCCAAAGAAAAAGCCAAAAAAATGGCTAGAGAGCCCCTAAGGATTTTCGGCGGTGAAGCCCTTATCCTACCAGTGCCTGAGGGTATGGACATGGATGAGCCAGATGTGCCTGAAGCGTACCAACGCATCTCTGCCCCTAATTTTGATGGGCTCGACACATCACAGCAGGGAAGACCCCAGCAGCCGCTTGTTGAGCCCCATATCGAGCCACCTGCTGAGCCACCTGCTGAGCCACCTGCTGAGGCCCATGCTGAGACGCCTGTGCGACCTCCTGCTACTTCTGAGATAGAACCAGAGGTACCTGAATCACATCAACGTATCTCCGCACCTAATGTTGAGGGATATGATATGCTAGTCAACTTATTAGGTGGGCAGCCACAGAAGCAGCCACAGAAGCAGCCACAAGAGCAGCCACAGATTATCCTGCGGGATCCCGATAAGGAGGCAGAGCAGCGGCACCAACAGCGAAAGCAAGAGGCATTGGAACTACAGAAGCAGCTGGAGGAAGAACAGCAGCAAAGACCGTCAAGGCTACCTCGGGCAAAACCATACAGCAGATTAGAGAAAGACAAACCAAATAAGGCCATGATTGAAATCAGGAAACACCATAACGATGAGGAACCTGAACCGAACAAGCGCCAGAGGATAGATGAATACCAGCTAGAAATACCTCACCGTCCAGAAGCTCGGCTAGAGGGAATCAATCCATACGAGGAGGAGGAATTGTAGCACAAGATAAGGCTTCCCATAACAACTAGGCTATATTACAGCACAGTTTATATAGCAATGAATAAAGCTGTCAAGTAAACATAAGTAAACAAACTATTCAATCTGTAGCTACATAATAAAGACGAGGGAATAATAATCTACATACATTAGTCCCGACCCATAGTATAGCTCGATGTGCGGCTCTCAATGTATGTTGACGAGGTGTTCGCGGCCTGTTCAAGGCGCAATGCCAGATACGTTTTTCCCGAGAAGTATGATGCTGCATATTGAGCATAAGTCATACCGTCGACAGTGATATCCGCACGGGCCCCTAGCTTCAAAAGAAAATCGATAGTTTCCCAATCATGCGGAGCCTCAAGCATCATGGCATACACGATGGGTGTCGTGGACATTTCGTCCTTAACATCGGGGCTGACACCATAGACCTCAATATATCGTTTTATCTCATCATGAAACCCTCGCCTTGCGGCGGCATGCAGACCGCAGAATGAATACTTTCGTCCTGGATCAGCTCCAAAACTTAAAAGTGTATTAGCCGTTGTTCTATTGCTGGCACAAAGAGCCAAGAACAAAGATTTGTCCAGCTCCTTTTGGAACCGCCAGTCGGCGCGGTCTGAAAGGCCGACAAGTGAGTAAATAAGTGCATCCAGACCGTGCATGGCAGCAAAACATAGCAGGGAGACATTCTCTTTGATATTCCCCTGGCCATAAGAGCTGAGGACATCGGAGGGAATCGTATCTCTAGAATAGGATATCATGAAGGACTCGGTGGAAATGGCCGAAAGGTTATGAAGACAGTTCAGAGCAGAGTTGAGAAGGTCGCGAGAGTCATCGCCGACAGATGAGCGCAGATGAGCCATGATAAAGATCCTTGATGGTCTATATTGGAAGAGAGAGAGAGAAAGAGAGAGTTGCTTGATGTGATGGCAGAGAACTAGAGGGGAATAACTGTCTCTTAAGTACTTTTCAGGACCTGTGGCCTTCTTGGTGGCCGCCTGAGCATGTAACTACCGATACACCGACTACAATTATGGCCTAGAATAGAGCAAGAAAAACTATTTTGCGCCAAATAACCCAGCCTGAACCTTCAGAGCATGCCTGATAGAAGCATGGTCCTAGTGCTAACGACCTCCTTGAGAACTGCATGTGTTTTTACCGCATCTGATTGCACATCGGTCTCGGCAAGAGCTTGGAGTTTGCGTGAGGCCTGGATCAGCGATGGCCCGCATAATGCTAACAAGCGCGATCCAAGAGCCCTCAAAACCGTATTTGACACCTTTCGATTGGCACTGGAACGTCAGCAACTGCGTAACACCGGAGGGGAGTACTAACACCAAACTCTCAGCTGCATCTGAGTATACAACTAGAAGTAGCGGACATCCTCCTGCTAGTTGTGTCCAGCGCCGACTGATTTGCATGCGTCTATTCAACTGCTTCTTTGCATGGACTCTGTCTACGATGAGACCCTGAGCCTCAAGAAACAGGTCCATCACAATCGCTGCGTTCCGATACCCAGATCGCGATCTGAATCTGCCTCTCCTTCTGTCGACCGCAATAGCTCTACTGAACCGAGCAGTCATGTTTGTCAAAGCCACATGGACAAGTCGGCACAATTCGGGAGGCAAGTCCCAGTCGACCATCGTGCTGTCTATGAACTGGAACGCTTTCAATATGGATGTATTCGTGTCTGGGGTATCATTCGGTATGCTTGCCGTTGTGTGCAACATCTTCCAGAACTCATAAACTTTCTCCATGTTGTTCGCAAATACATACAGGGCGTCTGGGCGCATCGCATTGCGAGCCAATTGATCTAGATCGGGCTCCTGCAACGCAGCCCCGTTATCCTGTCCAGTCATGGCCAAGGTCTGGGTTTAGTGGGTGGGGTTATCTTTCCGATTGGAGCTGTAAGCCGCGCGACATTATATAGATACCAGTGCAGCCGCGATTTAAACGCTTAATTTTAACTCTTGTGAAATAAGGCATCAAATATAGGCGGTTAGTTTTAGATACCACACCCAAAGAGCCGATCTATATATTGGATCTAGATACTATACTATTTCCTACGGTCCATAGCTTAAGCACCACAGCAATGTATCAACCACAGGCATCATACCCAGAGCAGCCGCAGCTGCTGGCCACTGCGATTGAAACCATGAGAAAAGAGCGGCGAAAGCGAACAAACATGTTTTCTAAAAGGCGAACCACAATTATAAAGAAAGTGAGAGAACTTCACAAGGAATGTGACGATATCGATGTCTTCTTCATCGTTCGTGACAGGAGGAGCAACAAGATTTGGCAATATTCGAACGGCTATTACCCTCCAACGAAAACAGAAATGGTATGCAGCAACTCCAAGTAGTCCACACAAGTCTGACCAGCGACAGCAATCAATATATCCCGTTCCGATGATTCTTCAGCCTCAGGATGACCAACGACCACTACTAGCGGGAATCCAACCCCCTACAGTCATTCCAACTGGTCCATTTCATCCACCGAATGAACATCACTGCCCGGCCAATTATACATTGGACGCGGCGTACCTGGGCTGAATGAATTGCAGGTTTTAGCAGTGCAAGACCAACACTTGCTTGTTTCGTTCCCCATAGCCTAGATAGAGTCAGATAATGTATTGAGTGATTTTGGAAACTGAGTTTCGTACCGTCAAAGTTGTTGAAGCTATCAATTCCTGTTTTAAGTCCTCAAGGAGGCGCAACACAGCGTCAACCTTATCGTCGAGCTTTTTAAGTCCTTCCCGATCTCGGTGAACAGCACACTCTCCTTTGCAGGGCAAATCTTGGCAGTAGATGTGGTTTTGTTTGCCGCCAGCAGACACGGGGGAGCAGACTGGGGCAGGCTTTGCCTTGCCTGTTCCAGGCGGGCGCAGAGCTGGTAGTCCTTTGTTTGACATGGCTGAAACAATATGGGAAAGGAAATTCGTGCAATGAGAGAAATCAATTCATCCGATAGCTATTCTTATATTACGGGTACTCCAAACTAGTGCCCATGACAAACTAAACTATTGGCCAAAATAATTGTGATATGCAGGTGACAGCCCATTAGTCCATCCTCAAATCCTTTGCCATCAGCGGCGATTCCGGTGTAGGTAGGGTGCAACATCCGAGTGAGCTCCACAGGGACCCCTGCACCGGCACCGGACCTTCCGGGTGGGGCCCGGCGGCAATGGCTAAAGCAACCTATCCAGTGCACTTGGCGGTCACAGTGTGGATAACTGTGAGAGTGGAGATGATCGATGCTGTTACGGCAGGAAGGATAGGAATGGTCGGTTTGGTAGCATCACTCATGAAGACCCCATCATCCGTAGGCTTCATAGTTGTCTCGGCTGCAGTCTGAGGTACCTCAAGAGCCACTGTAGGGGATGTTACTTGGATGGTATCTGACTCAGCGCTTGTAGCTTCCGTGCTGCCTCCAGTAGTTGTACTGAGGTCAGCCTCCGTGGTATAAAGATCGGTAGATGGAATTCCGCTGGTCTCTGACTCAATGGAACCGGTTGTCGTCTTGGTTTCGGGACGCCGAGTCCTGAATGTGGTTTGATCCCTTGTCTTACGTAGGAAGCTGGTTGTCGAAGTGACAACCACAGTCGGCGCCATCTCCACAAATGTGCTCGAAGACCTTGTAATTGTGATAGGTGCAGTTCTGGTTTCTGCGGTTTCCATGAGACACCCAACATCCCCTGTAGACTCGGAAGAGATAGAAAAATCAGCGCTCCCGCCGAAAATGACACCATGGTTGCAGCTGGGTGCAAGACCTGTGCATTGCCTAGGATATCTTAGCCGCCGGCGCTATGCAAGCACTCTACAATGCTTACCAGATAATGTCAACGTCACCGTTGGGGGAACCCTTCGGGATCGTAAAGGCTAGAACCTGTTTGCCATCGCAGTCCAGTTCATCAAATGAATAGCGAATAGGAAGGAATAAGGGATCGGAGAAGTGCAGAGTAGCCTCGCAACGTCTTTCCATCAGCGAGTGGACACTTGCCGGGATTGGTCAATGTTCGTAAACAGTGTTAGAGAGACGTACCTTGCGGAGAGAGATGAGTTCCCTGCTTCAAGAGAGAGCACGGGTTCTGTAGTGCACAGGGGGTAACCCATGGAAAGCGCTAAAGCGCCATGGATCAGGAAGATTGCAACTGTGAAATGAACCTTTGTAAACATTTTGCGTTGATGATGTTTGTGGAGGATCAGAGGAAGGCCGTGGAGTCGGCGTTTATGTATGCGCGCGTCTACTATTTTTAATTCGAGTCTTGTTAATTTTGAGAATCTAAGTATTATTTTTCGTGTCTTAATAGTCGCCTTCACGGAAAGGCGCTTCGCCTCGATACTTTAAAGCAGAGTGTCGAACTTGTCTATCGCCTTTTCATTCCAGCTTCAAACACTTCTCTCATCATGGATACCACTTTTGACGATGCTTTTCTCTACGACTTCTCGCAGGCTGCTGACCCTGCGGACTTTTCAAGCCTTACCCAATTTGACCTTGACGATAACACCATCCAATGTCTTCTGGACAACCCACAGGACTTTGTGACCACTTCGGTTGCCCCTGCCACCATGCAACCTTCTCCCTACCAAGGTTTAAGGACACCGGACTCAAGCAGCCATGTACCAGCCCCAGATCCACCATCAGAAGCGGAGGAGATAAAGAAGTAGGTCTCTTGATGTAGGAACCGCCGGAAGCGCTGACAAGCTAGGTTGCTCCAAAATCTCTCCACCCGTATCGAAGACCTTGAGCGAGCAGTGTCGGCCGGTAATTGCCAAATCAACCAGATTGGCTTTAACATTGACCGAGCGTTGCCAAAGCTTCTAAGCGCCACGGAAGACTTCCGAGAAACCATTGACGGCTTGCGTAAAAGCCTCAAAGTTTTCTCACGGGAGTTGGTCAACCATTTGCTGGGCTGGTATGTTGAGGGCGATGTTGAGGCAGAACAGAGCACGTGATACTGCATTGGTGCAAGTCATGTCATGTTGCAGGGGGTTAGCATAGCGTGTACAATACAGAAGAGTCGTGGCGAGCAGGGGTAATCTGCAAGGTTGGATACAGGGGTATATGGTGTGGTAAACGAAGCTAAATCCCGTGGGATCTATCGGGGGTGAGATAGGGGCGCATTTAATACACTAGTTGCATACAAAACCAACATCTTGTTACAATGATGATCGTAAAAATTTTCTGATGAGAGGTAACCTTGGAAAGCAACCTAGTAGGGTCATTAGTAATGCAGAGAGTGTACATATGAATCATGAAGTCAGGTAGAAACTAGACAAGATAGGCAGGTAACTTGGAAGCTGGCCAGGACGTCACTGTCTGCCTCGGCGCTTGTCGTGCCAATCAGAAAAGGCAGGATGAAAAACGAATTTTCGTGCCATATACAGTTAAAATAAGGAACTAGCATTAAGGTGCTTCATTTGATGTATTAAATGTAATTAGGAAGGTATATAGTTACCTCTACGTATGACAGTAAGCTCGACATTCAAGCAACATTCAATTCTTAATCAACCATGGCTTCTATTACATGTCGAGTTATTGATCCAACCTTCGCTGGCATTCAGGGCATCTATGCCTCACTGAACTGCAAGGACCATCATGGGAACATCATCACTCGCTATGAGTCTTTCTCGAATGATGACGGCAACATTCAGTATTGGTTCCGGCTGGTCCCCGAAGACGCGTCTACCGAGCCAGAGCCGGAGATCATTGACGTCCTGAAGTTCCCTGCCATCAGCATGACTTTTCTCCCAGGAATTCGAGAGCCGAACTTTCCATGGAAAAGTATTCACACGGAGCTTCAGCTGATGGCAAATGGCCAGCATGAGTTCATCCTGATCCTGAATGAGCACAGCGCAAGCTATCAGCTCCACCATGCTATCAGCTCCCCCCTTGAAGCCCAGATGGAGTGGGAAAGGACGATCAGAGAGCATGAGATGATGGCCATCGATGCACAGCCGAATCGATCGCCATCACCCTTGAAATTGCCCTCGCCTATCATTACACCCCAGGCAAGCAGGGGTATCAAGCGCAAGTTGACCTGTGAAGGAGATGAAACCAGTCTCGACAGTAACTACATTCGGTCATCAAAGCGACGCGGCGTGACTCGTCAAAACAAGAACAGCGGGGTTGTGAAGCGCAGAAGCAACGCAGGATCAAAGCGTAGGATGACACCTGACACCGACGACAGCTTGTAAACTAGGTGCCTTAGTTCCTGTGCTTCCGGATGACCGGGAGTCATCCATTGCAGGGATTCTTATTCTTTTGCTTTTTTTCTTGGACCGAGGTTGAGGGATTAAATGAGCTCGAAGATCAAATTAATTTGGACTGTTGGTTGTTAGTTTATTTCGAATTCCACTCTGTTGGCTGCAGGTTTAAATGGATGCATGGATTTTAGTTAGCTTATATGGAGACTTGTCAACCGTCATTCGTCAATCTTTAGCGTGAACCAGACTGTCGGGATCTATCTAACCAGATACAGGAAATGTTCTCAAAACGTTGCATGATTTGCAATCCACATGTTCCACTCCATCCTTGTAGGGCGACCGGTTGTCGATCCCGCCGTAAGCGGCGGGATCTACTCCGCGTCCGAGCTCGCCTCCCCCTCATAGGCTTCTAACCAATGGGCTGAGGCAACCTCCTGCTGTTCCGTTCTGGGGGCTTCGATACGAGCATATGGCACCTGGATGTCAAGTTAAAAGACTGAATGGGCAAACATCACATTATACTCACCAAGTGACGCAGTGTTAGGATGAGGCGTTGATTCTCCAAGCGCAATTGACCATTTTGCGCCTCCATGTCTGCAACCATAGCCTCCAAAAAGGCCAGGCGGCTTTGACATGCCATAAGTGCCATCCTTGTGTGACCACTGCGTCGTCGTTCCTCAGACAGTATAGACGATGCTACGCAAGAACAAGCGGCGGGAGGGGCTTGGCTGAAGGGATCAGATGGGCTCATGGTGGGTGGTAATGATTTCGTCAAAATTTCAAGTTCTTGCTTCTTCCTGATGCCTCAAATAGTGCATCCAATTCAGCCGCCGGAAGTTGGTAGTTGTTCCTGTTTCGGCTTAGATTGAGAGCCAATGTATCCACTTTCGGCCAGCTCCCGCAACACAGTATATACAGTTTTCTGTCGATAAGAGGTCAACGCGCATGCACTTCGAGTCAGGTGCTCGTTAGCGCTGTGACGGTGCTGGTGGACGGCAAGGGTCAACCACTCTGTCGGTAAATGAGCCACCCTCCAAGTATCTCGTAAAAATGCGCACTAATTGCAAGGTGCCAATTGTCTGGCCGTTAATGAGTTGCTGCGCGTTCGCACTCTCTCACCTTTCTCTCCATTTCCCTTCAATCTATTCCATCATGACTATTGACTTTGTTCTTGACGAAATTGACCCTGATGTCTCTGGTATATGGATGGAGAGTCTAATCTCTCTCTGGTTTGATAAAGGGCTATCGTTTGATCAGTTTGACACCATCTATAACGTTGGAGTGCTGACTGACACACTGGATGACCATTTCATCAAGAGCCTCCTGCCTTCTGACGATGAATTCTCGCAGCAAATGCCCGGCATCATCAACTCGCTGGAGTTCTGGGAAGAGATACCCGCTTGGCATGAGGTCTGCTTGCTCAAACGCCTCTTCCAATCGTCTACAGACCAGCATATGTTTGCTCAATCTTTTGAACCACTGTTGAAAAGAAATCTGATCATTATTACCCAGATTCTACCCGTCGATGCAGTAAGGGTAAGTATAAAAACTGCTGAGAGACACTCGACTAATTAACTACTCATATATCAGCGCCCAACGCATGATCCTCCGGTTTACGATGACCTTGAACTCATCAGGCTTGACCAAGAGCCGCTCTGGTACCAAGAACGGTTCTATGCATACAGCCAGAGGCACCTCGAAAGGGAGACAAAGCGCCTCCGAACGAGCGAGATATCGTTACGTTACATATTCGCAAGAAGACTGAAATCCATCACCCATTTCTGCACCAGCCCTTTGCTCGAATTTATCGAGGAAAACGTGGCCTCTTCTGTTGAATTTGGACACGAAGAAATGGCCGCCGGTTGTCAATGCATTTACCCAAGCGAGTGGTTAGATATCATTAACAGCTGGGTTATGGAAATGAACCAGAAGCGTAACGTTTCTGCATCACATGCCTCGAGTCTGAATTCTAATTGGGTTGAAGGCTTGAATAAGGTGTCTTAGAGTGTAATCTACAGATGCTAAAAAATAATCTCAACTACTTGTATAGGCCTACATTACCCAAGACCATGGGCTTGCATCGTGAAGGGCATTGTAGACAGATCCAGAGTTAGCCACATCCGTAACGTGCCAATCGGTCCCAGCAATAGTCTTTCTCACACTGCTAAAGAATTCCTTGGTTCTCATTCTGTCAGAAGCGGCTGTGTTGAGGGTGATGATGTCGGCCAAGCGTCGCAAATGCCACATAGATAGCTTATACCTCGCCTCAGCAAATGAAGTTCGGCCTCTAGAGCACTTCTCGAAAGGGCTGTGTATCTCTTTGATCCCATTTCCAAACTCAACCCAATGAATGACTTCAATATTTTGTCGCCGCTCAGCGATCCATTTGTCGAACATCTCGAGGTTAGACTTGCGCAAGAATGACCTATAAACATCTCCATAGTCCAAGAACATCGAGTTCATGTCGTCAAATCGACGAACAGAGGGCTCTGTATATGCGGCATCATGGAAAGAAAATCCTCGATCCCTATACTTCTCGATCGCCTTCTCGATGGCTTTAGTGCTGTGCTTCCCTCCCCATATAGTCGCATCCCTGTTGCTTGCGTGATAATAGTACATATGAGCGGCGCACCATCCTCCAATGAAGCACTGGACATGACTCGCATAAAACTCTTTGATAAAGCTCAAGCAGCTCCTGATGCCACGGTAATGACACCCTATGATAAGTTGCACAGACTGAGCGCCCTGGGGTGTTTGGATGGAGCCACATATCATGCTAAATGGCTCTCCAGAGGAAGTTTCGTAGCCTGTTAGCCCTTCGATATAACACCCCTCATCGACATTCGGTTCAATGATAATATCGTTGCAATGATCTCGTGAGATGATGTATGTGCCTGCACGAGGGATGCCACTTCTCATCCTCATAAATGCCACAACGATCTCATGGACCGTCTCGTTCAATATTCCTGTTTCAACCCCAGGCGAGATCCAGGATGAAAAAACATCTAGGACGTTCGAGTGGACCTCCACTCGACCATCTCGCAGAAAGTCGCTGGCAATGCGATCGGCATTGAGCTCCCAGGTGACCCCGCATAGAGACAAGACACTCATCATGTCCGCCACCGATTCCTTGTAGCCTGGGACGTAAAAGTCCCAATCGGAGTCGCTGTTCGCAGACCCTGGCACGAAGAAGTCCAAGGCCCGAGAACCACTAATGACACACCCAGTGTCAAACATGACAGATAGAAGCGTGACAGCGTATCTGAAGGTCCTGGATAGATAGTTCAAAGGGTTTGTTCGAGCGTGATGGCATCGTGCAACAGTGGGATCCCCAGAGAACGCATTCACGAGCGCCAGTGAATCATCGATGTTGAGTTTGTTCATGGCTTTTTGAAGGTGGGATTGACGAGGCATCTTGGGGAGGATGCTGAGGTTACGAACGTATAAAAAAAGCTGGAAACTAATGGGCATAGAAGGCTATGGCTATGAATCTGGCTGGTTACAAGTCGTATATGATCGAGCGAGTGTGCAATTATATCGCTAGCCTTATTTTTAACTTGCATTAAATCAAGTAACTGAAATGTTGCCGCGATGCCAAATTTAAGCGGACATCAGAATTCGGGGGGCAGTACTCTCATTGCGGCCGACGGCCCCACTCTTGCTTCGTTTTCCCGGCCGGCGCAGGTTCGTCGGTGTGGAGCAACTTGTTGTAGAACCGGAGCGTGTACCCTATCAGCTTCCAGCATAAGCGCTGGCATGAGTCCGGAGGCGGAGCCTGTTGCCTCACAGGTGGGGAGGTATACTTCGCCCTGTCCATGCTTAAGTAGAACGGTGCGGCGCTCATCAACAAACTCAATCCGACTGATCCAGTACTCAACATGTCACAGGAGATTCTGCTCAACGTTAGTGATCCCCAAATCATGGGGATACATATGAAAATCCTGATCGACCTTTGGGTTGAGCATGGCTTGACAGATGGACAGTTTCTGGCCCTTGAATATACTCAAAATGTAACCAAGGACTTAGACATCCAGTTCGTCCAAGCTCTGGCACATGAGAAAGCCTGGTACGATACAGTTTACTCCAACATTTTAATGCACTTGGAAAACTGGGAAGAGTTACCAGCCTGGCAGGAGGTCTGTTTATTGAAAGGGTACTTTGATCGTTCCCCAAACTTTGTTCAATTTGTCAGTGCGTCAACGAAAAGATCTACCTTGATAATGATCAAGGCTTTCTCTCAGGTGCGTTAACCTCCGAAGACTTTGTCCCCCAATATACACTAACATGATGCTAGGATTTATACACTACCGAACGCAGCCTGTCTCCGACACATAGACCAGAAAATCTCATTCCTTACTTCTGGGAGACATCGAGATGGTACCAGGCAAAGTTCCATCAATACCAGGACAGGCAATTCTCCAAGCTTTACAGTTTGGAGCACTCCGTGAGGGCCTCACTAGCATCCGGCGGATCTCTATTTATCGTTGTGGCTGAGGATGTATGCCCACCGGCATGGGTTCAAGCCATGAAAGCCTGGGGGAATCCAGAAGAACAACTTGGTGAATGGACTGAGGCTTTGCAGTCGCCCCTCAGAAAACATGCACTTGTGGAACGATGGATCAATGGAGCGATTTAATTACAGTACTATCTTCTCCCGTCTGTATCTAGCTTTGAATCCCAAAAACTAGCCGTCTGTCTTCTTCTTGCCATCCACCATCTCTGCATCCGCATCATCTTCAAAATCGGTGGAGTAGTCCCCCCATGGAAGACAGGGGCAAGTTGGAGTAACTGGCGCATCTGGCGAGTGCATCTCTGCTGCCTCCTGCGAATCAACTATTAGAATTTAATCGTATATTAAGGGGTGTATATCATACGAGATCGTGAAGTATCTTTTCTACGCCTTTGTAGAGACGTCTAGCCCTCGCGGATGCATTCGCTATATCAAGACGAATGACATTGAGGTCGTCACTGAGGTCTTGGAGTTGTAGCTGGAGAGCAGCCAGCTCTGTTTGTATGTCGATGTCGGTCATTGGGAATTGTTTTAAAGGTGTTGATTTGTTAGCATGAATGCTACGGGCTGGCCTGGGGTTTTATAGCCAGAGGCTGCGGCCACAACCCCACGGTCGGATGTTGCATTCCGCTCCGTCTCTAAAATTAGAACTCGACGTTAAAGCTAGGCAGCCGCCGACCATGAAGACATTGCTCTCACAATTGGAGGTCGCATTTGGTGTATACATGATCGTATTAATCTACATACATGAACCGGGGACGGTTACATCTTCCATGCGCCATTTTGCCGCTCAAAACTAACGGGTGCCTGCAATAGTGTCCTTCCCTCCATAGCAAATGAAAGCTTCGCTGAACGAACTTGACGAGGCGGGAAAAACGCCATGACTGATTCCAAGGGGCATTCATTCCAAAGTTGCCACGAAATCTGGTGATCTCGAACTAACATGAAATATGGTTTCTTTGTCTTCTTGAACTGCTCAAGCATCGAGATCCTCGTCTGTATAACTTGATGGGCTAACCCTTTGCCAGCCAAATGGCGCAAACGCTTTGCGATCGGTAGTAGTCCAGGGGAAACCATACGAGATATTTCGACTTCATATGGTTCATGAGAGTTCCAGATCCTTTCCAAAATGAGCTTTCCCTCTTTTGCAAGTCCACGAGAGAAATAGAGGTTGGCAAGAGCCATGGCAATAGGATAAAGTATTTCTTCCATCTGTAATTCCCGAAATAAAGGCCATGCCTCTCTGAAAGCATTCTCGACAGAAGATGGAGCCAGAAAGGAACAGCGGGCAGCGAATTTGAGGTTGGTATAGATCTTGGCGGCCTGCTGCTCTGGTTCGTGACCATGATGACAGGAAGCGAAAAGGTTTTGCACAATCCTCTCATTGCGGCATAGACTCCTGAGAGATGAACAGGTTTGGGAGACGGAGATAAATGTCTGCATGTCATCAATTTCCTCTATGACCATCCCCACGATTTCGGGAGAGAGGTTAAGCAGAGGAAACAAGATGTCAGCAGCTTCGTGGTTGTTGTTTATGTGCATTGTAGACCCTGATGTGGTTGATCGCAAAACTCAATGAACCAGAGGGGTCAGAAGGTATTTATGTTACTTAGATTCCGATAGCTGAGAGCGTTAAAATTGGCAACTCATCAAAGGGTTTCAGAGTCGTCGGCCTTGGGGACCCACCCGCCGGCGATCGGCGACGGTCAGCACGGGAAAGTGGGGACAGCACCGGCCTCCTTCTCGGCACTTCGCGGGTAATGCACGTATGTCATTGGCTCAGTCTACATTGTTTGAGCGGGGGATATTTCGGGGTCAAAGGCTCCCCCATTCATTGTTGTTTTTAAAATTTCCCCCATCTTCTCTCAATTCTCGACCTACGTCGTGATGCGCCTATGATACAGAGAGTTGTTCCTTAATGGCAGTGAAGTTTAGTCCTGCCCTTCCGCAAACATGATATCTCCATCAGAATAACCAGGTAGAACTTCAATATCCATACAACTAGTATAAACCTCCTTCGAGGGCGCAGGCATCACATCTGGTCAATCCCAGATCCAATACAACGTATACCAGTTGGATATGTCTGACGAATGACAGAAGCCTGGCGGAGCAATGGCGATAGCAAGGACGACGGAAAGAAAAGTAAAAAAACATGATTGTGGATACCAGTAAGCGAGGGGTTCATAAGATGTAATGGATATAATTCTCCTTATATGGTTACTGGGAATTTATTAAATATGGCATATTAAATATCGTGTTACCAGTCTCGCTGTTAGAAAGCGCCATGGTCTATATGCTAAATTTCGTTCTCTTACCAGCCACCCGTGGTCAAACCGTGGCCAGATACTGGCAACTCTGCATTGCGGGGCTCTTTGTTACTGGTCAAGACGGGCGTCTCTTTGGCGCCTACATGTGATACCAGTCACCCTGGCTGTAGTTGTACTGGTACCAAGTCCTTACCAGTATATTGCCTCTGGAGGGTACTGGTAAGCACCCTTGTGCCGGTACTAGTAACCGATGCTTACTAGTACTACCAGGTCTTCTATTGCCAGTAGCAATCCTCTACTAGTAATCACAATACTAGAGTTAGTAGTAAGTATCTGTTACCAGTAGTACTAAAACTAGACTTACCAGTAGGTACGCTGTACCAGTATCGTGTCACACAGACATTACTAGTCACGCTTGATTACTGTCCCCCATTTTACCAGTAAGTATCACTGCTTGGACCACGGGTTTCTGGTAACCTGTACGTCTTCAGATTCTGCTTACCAGTATACGACCAAGTGCTAAAATTGACTTACCAGTATACGATCAAGTGCTAAAAATGACTTACCAGTATACGAGTAAGGGCTAAAGGTGTCTTACCAGTACCTATATATTCCCCAACCTTCTAAGCAATGCCTTCTCCCTTTACCCTTACCAGTATCGAACGTTACAAAGCTCTCTGCAACCTTTAAAGCTTACTCCACAACTTTCCACCGCCTTGTTACTAGTAACCTGGTTCATTATGCATTCCGCTTCAAAACCCCAACTTCCCGACGGCTTACTAGGCATCTTAAAGGACCTTTGGCCTTTTCTATGTCATGATGGCCTGAGCCTGGACAGTGATCCAACCTCAGCGGAAGCACTACAAGCGCTGGCCAACCATGAGCACACTTATGACGACGACAGCCGGGCAGACTCCACAGTTCCAGAGACCTCCAATCCTGAGCTATTCCTGGATAGCCTTCCTGACCTATCGGACAGTGAGTCGCTATCAGAAAGTGGTATGTTATGTTAGGCCAACCCGTCTGTGTCCTTCGACTAATAGTATAGAAACTTTGGAGTTGGATGATGGAATGGAGCTGGATTATGTGCCGTTCTTGAACGTTGAACTTGGCGAGAGCTTTGATATGAGCATGCTGTCTATTCTCTTGACAGAATTTGAACTTCCTATCTAGTCCTCCATCCCTATGTACTTATGATTCTTAATGATTGTAGATCCGTCCACGATGGACTTCATATCCTCCTTTGAGAATTTCACCTTGTAAACACCGAAAGCTTCCTGGGCTTCCCATATTGGCTCCTGGCTGTTGTTCTGTTGGGTTTTCTTAAACACAAGGTCTTCAAAGTTCCCACTGTTCACCAAGAACTTCATGGTATCAATGCACTCTGTGTCCTGGGCAAACCTCTCATACGGCCAGTTATGGCCACCCCAATAATATGTCCTGTCCTGCTCGCCTTCACATGATACTGATTTTACTCTCAGTGTGAATTCATCGTCTTTCAGCTCTTTCTCCAGCCTTGGCCTTTTTGTAGTCCGTCGCTGACCCTCGTGGCTCTGCTTGCGCTTCGATCGACGTTGACTTTCAGGCTCCGAGATTCGGTAATCTCCATCGTGCGACCCATCCTCCACTGTAAGATCGATGACGATGGGTGGTTGCGGGCTTAAAACCATAGGTTTTGTTGTAATATCTGTAGGCAAGTCTGAAGTTGTGGAAGGAGTGGTTGGCCGTGTCGAGTTTCCCTCATGAGAGGAGTTTGATGAGTCTGGGTACTCCTCGGTAGCAGAGCTTGGACTTCCGGGGCTTGGAGTTTGCCCGTCCGAGACGAGACTCTCTCCAGCCATACAGTCCATTGTCTCGATATCCGAAGGCCGTTTATCCTCGCTGTCCTCTATATAGGGTGCCTCTTGCTCGCTTATGTCGTCTGAAAGAGTAGAATGAACCGCTTGACTTGTTGAGGCATCCATATGAGGGATAGGTCCAGAACTTGTTGTTTGCCAATCTAATACGGGACTCTGTCCAGCCACAGAGACTGTTGCCTCAATATGGCTGGTCTGATCTGAAGGTCGTTTATCCTCGCTGTCCCCTCCCTGATATGCCTCTTGCTTGCTCGATTCATCGGGAAGGGTAGACAATATGAGATTAGATCTTCCGACGGTGTACCCATTCACCCAGGACGTTAAGCAGAAGTTTGGATTCATACCCAGGGCGAAACCATCGAGATATGTTGAGTTATAGGGTTCCAATACTCCATTCTTGGTAGACAACATGAGATTAGATCTTCCGGCGGTGTACCCATTCATCCAGGATGTGAAGCAGAAGTTTGGATTCATACCCAGCGCGACACCACCGAGAAATGTTAAGTTATAGGGTTCCAATACTCCATTCGTATCGGCCGTGGAGGTGTGTTGGTCCATATGAGATGCGGCTGTATCCATTGTAAAGTCGGGTTATGAAGCTGTGAGAATTGGGAGATGAAGCAGTGAGGTTTATGAAGCTGTGAGAGTTGAGAGATGAAGGAGTGAGGAAAAGAGCTCGAATTCGGGTGTGCCATTGATCCCTTAAGTATTTCACTCAGAGGCCCCTGCATGTTACCCAACAAGAGTTGCCGTGATGGCAAGGCGTATTCCATAACCTAACATCGTATCAGACGTTGCTTGACTGGTGGACTCTTCAACAACGAGGTCGGCAGGATGGCCCATTACGTGTCAGACTCCATGAAACTGTAGAAACAGGCATGTGATGCTCCTTCTACGGGCGGTTAGCAATGTCTAGGGAACGTGATTCGTGAGGATTGGTCCTTGCATGACGTTGAAGCTGGTTATGTTGGCTTTGACTGATGCGTGGAGCACCAACATCGTGATAATATTGGATAGGGGAAGAGCGCTTATGGTCGATGAGGTGGCCACCGGAACGCCTATCTGCCTTGGAAGGTGGCCTCCGTGGTGCACTAGATCATAACCATCATGACATTTGTTTGACTGAACCGACCGTGATGGCTTCAGCCTCCATGTGTATGGTGGATGTTGAGGCAACAAGGCCCAGGACTTGGCCGCGTGGATACGAGTCACCCGGAAACTTTGGTGGATTTCGAGCTTCAGATATCACCCACGCGGGCTGTGTAGGCAAGGCGGTTTGGCCAATGACACGTGCTAAGATGGGCGAGACTGGATGTAAGAAGTGTCTAACTAAGTATTTATAGCACGTTTCCTCCCCCTTCCCTCATCCTCGTCTTCAACCTTCTTCGTCACCCACCTCTTGTACTTAGTTCTTTTATCCATCTCCCATCTTACAACACTTCTCAGACAAGCGACTCAACATGGAATCGCCCTGTTGTTCAAGTTGCTTCCAACGCCTTGACAACGAACCCAAATGGCGATTATCAGATAGCCCTAAGGTTCGTTATTCGATATATCCCTTCTACTTCATTCCATGACTCAATCAATCTAGCTCTTATGCGACAACTGCGCTTCTAAATTGGACAAGGCATCAATGACGAAACAGTTCTACTGGGACAAATGTGTCTCGTGCTGGAAGGCATTCCCAGACCGCTACTACAACTGCCATGTTGTTACCTCGACCAACAAGGATGGCCCGCCACCTTCTGTCATAGGCCACGCATGTTGTGCCAGATGTCTGGGCGGTTGGAACACTCGTAGAAAGAGTTCCTTTCTGGCGTGTCCAATCTGTCGCGGAAGAGTGGGAAGACTAGTCGAGGCCAAGGTCTGTACCCTGGACGAGCCGGCTAGGCCTAAGGATAGTCCTGTGGGCTTGCCCCAGAATTGTCCTGTGGGTTTGCCCAAGAACAATCCTGTTGGTAGGTATGTTGTGAGAGATGTACTAGGTGTAAGGCTGGGGAGATCAGAGTTTCATAGGAAAGTGAGGATTCGCTGGGAGGACACATGGGAAAGAAGTGACTTGACGGACAGACGCAAGCAAGTCAAGTGCATTGTCGGGCGGAAACCAGGCTTTGACAAAGTTCGCTGGAAAGATACCTGGGAGCCACTGGAGTATATGGACAATGGCATGTTGAAAGAAAAGGCAATCGAGCTACTTGAAGATAAGTACGGCTCGTAATAAGCATAGTATTTCTATTTGTCAGCAATTCACATGCGGTATATGCAGTTCTACCCTTCGATTCCATACCCTGATCCTTACTGTGCTCAGCCGGCTGCATGCCTGGTTGATCATATGGACCCAGCACTACCTAGTGAGCCATTCATACTGATCTATACATGGCATGCGTCACCGATGGTTCTCATAATGGGTATATAGGTCGACTAAGTGATCAGCAAGGGATAAATCAGCTGCGGGCGGTAGAAACTAGAGCATCATGGTCATAACACTTGTATGACTGGACTAGAAAGTGTTCTCTTGCTAACTTGGTATTCTACCACAGAAGCCTTTGCTCCCACATAAATCCTCCTGCTAACACGATCCCATGAGTTATCAATCAAGGGTCCCGATCTTGAGACGAGTGTCAAATGAGTAACAACCAAGTATTGGTTCTTGGCGAAGGCGCTTGGGCGATGACGAAGCGCTAATAATCGGTATAGTGCAATATGGACTTGCCGTTTTTGCCGTGGAAAGGCAAAGGTGAGGCTGTGCAATTATCTCGTCTATGTATCTATATAAGACTTGCTTGTCTCCCACTCGTTAGTAAAACCCCCATTCTCCACTGCTCTACTATCTATCATGTCTTCCGAAGACGAAGAATTGGAGGTATGCGACCGCAGAAGTATCGGTCCTTGGATCAAGTGTCAAGTTCGTGACCCGAAAGGATACAGTTCCGAATGCCTCATGAAACTCGACCAAAACATCTTCCCGTTCGACGACTTCAAAGCCAATTCTTCCACGGGAGCCCCAGTCTTTGCACCCAAAGAACACTGTCACATTATTGTCACACCGCTATCTGCAGCAACATACCTTGGACACGAGAAGGCTGTCAAGTATTTTTTAAAACTTCCTGATCCCCATGAATCCAATGAGCGTATTAGCCCTCTGTCACTAGCTTGTCTTCAAGGACACTCCCGCATTATTCAACTTCTTGCTGAGAGGAACGAAACCGGCAATACCTTGAATACGGCGCATATGGCTGCAAGAACGGGCCAGAGCCATTATATCCGCCACCTCTATCAGAAATTTCGTTTACCAGGCGTCAGTGATGTGGATTCAATCCCGCCTGCCATTCATGCACTCTACCTAGACGACGATGAACAAATAAAAGAGGTTTTCTTAGCGCTTATCGATCTGGACAAGGATGCTTTAGATACTCTTGGGATATGGAAGTATCATTGGACATGCGCTGATCTTGCCAGGGCGATGGAAAAAAGCGATGATCTGGTAGCTTGGCTTGAAGACAAATGCCGGTCTCTCACAAGCTGATGTCATACTTGCACTGAGTATATAGTCTAAATGTATACAGTCTGATACTACTCCAAGATGCTCATGCAAGAGCTGTCAATGTGACTGAGTTAAACGGCTGGTAGGCTGCCGCTGCTTCAACTCGTCGTGTCATACCCCTTTCCCCATCGCCATCACATACTGGGCATAAGCCCAATCTGCCCCCGCGATTCTAAAAGGAGAATCCGCTCCTTACTAGCCCATCCTAGTCACGAGGTTAGTTAAGCAGCAAGGCTTACACAACTGATCTTCGACATCGGTTGGAAAGGCGCCGTGTCAGCTTCTTCACAAGCCGCCCATCACCTTGTCCAACCAATGAATCAATAAACTGAATACATGTTGGCCCTTCATACAGGCTATAATGGTGGTTGCATGTGGTTGACCAAGTTGTCGACCATGAGGCAGTGAGTATCTCCAATAGGAGTGGCGCTCTGGTGTTGTTGGACATGTCTATGGACTCTGGCAAGGCATTTTGCTCTTCTCAAGCCCCCTTTTTACACATTCATAAGCGCTCTGTCTATAATTAACCTCAATCTCAACCTCAGATCGTCATCAATATCCAATCCGTGGGTTTGAAAGTCGCCATTCGCAAACATGGGATGATGTAGTTGGTGGTCTCCCTCGTCGATGGCATACGAGTTGCATTTCAGCCGGCCATGCAAAAGACCAAGAGATACACACACTCTCTCAAGTGATTACTCATGTTATATTGCCCCATTTCAGTATTTAAGGGTGGTCTCCCCCCTTTCCAATTCTCTCACAACTTCCTTCTTTATCATCATCAAAGCCTTTTACAAGACAGCTCATCCCGCTTTATACATCTTCTTCCATCTCTAATTCTCATCGATAACCAACGTTCACAATGCCTCACTCAACCCCTCCTTTTAGCTTCCCTGGCCGCCCCTCTACTTATCTCTCTACCAAAGTAAAGTGTGGCGAACCTATGGATCCCCTTGGCGCCCTTCTCTCCCAACATGATGACCCGGAATACTCTCGTCAGGCAATGCTCTCCCCACTATGCCTCGCTGCGGCCACAGACGAGATTGAGGTTATTCGTTTTCTGCACCGCTTTCGTGAGATGGACGCACAGAGGGACTTGGACCTTGCCTTGTTCTTAGCCAACCGCCAGGGGCATACAGCAACAGCTGCTTTGCTTTTGAAGTACAAAGCAAACGCGGCACAGGAGTCTTCTCCTAATGGTATGCATGGTGCCGCCTGGCGAGGGTTGAACAAACAGATATACGATTATGTCCTCCACCACGGCGCCAGACCTGATGTCACCGATGGATCATCCGCGACGCCAGTCATATATGCCATACTTGGGGTACAAGACGAACAAGGCGCTTGGGAGACTATTGAGTGTCTCTTTAAATTAGGAGCAAGTCCTTGGGCTAGATTTGGCACTGAGAACTTGAGTTATGCCGACATTGCACAGAAAGAGGGGAAAAAGGATTTGGCACAAAAACTTGAGGAAGCATGTCCTTCACCAACTATTCTGAATTCGAGCCGCGAATCAAGCTGTACGGTAGGGGGGGACAATGATTTCCAGCCTGACAACAAGCGGCCACGAGAAGATTCGGAAGTTGTTGGAGGAGCCAAGCGAGCATGTGGAGCGTAAAGGTGTGCAATTGAATAACTGACAGTGATGTATCTTCACACGAGATAGGTAATCATAAGGATCATTTTCCGCCTTTTAAGATTGCGTTTTTTATCTTATACCCCGTTTCTATTCGTCATCATAGTTCGTGATTGCTAGTATAGCACAACTCAGGCAGAATCGACTTGTGGCTAACAAGAGGCATATTAAGACAAGTATTGACGGATGGGGCAACAGCTTGAGCTCGCCAATGGCAAGCATATCAGATGATGCCGTGATGGCCTAGGCTCCCCTATGAGCCTTCCAGGCTAGATCCGCCTCATGCGTTTCAAAATACAAGCAAGAGGGCAGAGCAACATAGAGGTGAAGAATATTATTGTATGATGACAGTCGATCGGAAACGGTATACTATGACGACCGTCGACCTAAGAAGAGAAGAAATCTCAATAGAACACAACATCGATACTGGCGACGACAACCGCCATTTAATTAATTTCAGCGTCAAAAGTACGATCAACGGCTTCCGTCTGCCCAATGTGTGCAATGGACAAACACCCCTCCGGCTTTCGCGCCGTCCAAACATGTCTAAGACACAATCAGTATTGCGGTTCGACCTGGTAGGCCGGCCGACCCAAAAGCTTACATGTTGCAAAATGCATGATTCTGTAGAACACAGATCTCTTCTCTAGCCCGAGCGCAGAGTTCACAAACTTCTTCGTACGTCAGTCCCTGCTTCTCTATCAGCGGCATCATGCTCAGCGTTTCAAGACTGCGGCTCAGGGCGAGGTTGAACCAGCGAGCGACGTCCTGTTCGTGCGAATTACTAGTCCAAGGACTGACAAAGGCTTGAATGACCTCTTGCTTGACATCGGTGAACCCCGCAGCCTTGATCAATTGTTGCATCTTTGCAGGTACAACTCTGGCACTACGATCGGACTTGTCCATACTGGAAAGAAATAGCTCCGACCATCTTTGAAAATATGAGTTTTCGGGCTGGCCATCGCCTTGCCACCTTGGGGTCCAATCAATCTCTACATGTTCAATGTAGCCATGGTTTGGAGCCAAATGCCTTCTCATATGTTAGTCCTAGTCAAGCTTGTAGTGTCGGACTTACTCGAAGACATTGCCATAGATTTGTGGCCATAAATCCGTCTGTATGCTTCCGAGTAACATGCGCATATGGACCAAATCACAGTCCATCAATAGCGAATCCCATATTGGTTCTTCTATATCAAATTGTTTCGAAGTTACTCCTCTTGGGATCCTAGAGCAAGTCAATCAATCATCCACAATTGATATTCCTCGGGTCTTACAATGCGGGCTGAACCTGGTTCAAGTCTATGGCCATAATTTGGGCATCGAACAAGTAGCTTTCTCATGTGAGTCAATTTCTATCGTCCGGAATTTTCAGCCGATGAACGTACTCTTCAGCCAAACTAATGGGCCAAATGCCTGTTCCTGTGCCAAGATCCATGATTTTGGGCGAATGTCGCGCAATAGGAGCACTAAAAGGCTCGCCTCGTGCCACGAGAAAACATTTATGGAATATGTCAAGTCGCTCTAGCTCCTCCTGGGCAGTATCAGTCAGGGTGCCATTGGACTTTTGATGATTGGTATAAGCTTACCGAGTCGATAGGAAATACGTATTTACCGCGCTTCCATGAGCCATAGAAGCGACCATAGATCCAGCAACCATTCTCGAGGTGCTTCTCCTCGGACTCGGTATCACTAGAGGATAGAAACATAAACGATGAGTCTGATTGGGGTACCAGAAACGTGGATGCAAGACGTACATTGACATCACAAACCGCAAAAGACCCCCACGTCGTGATGAGATGCAGGGTGGCTTGAGTGTGGCAAACGTTTCAAATGAGGATTTTGCATGCAAGATCTTTGAGTGGAGAATCGAGCTGCTTCGATAACCGAACATGTTGACTTTTAGGGTCGAGTGGAGATCTCTGAGATTTAAGCCGCCTGTTAGTGCTGCCGCTATTGGGCCTGGCAAACGTTACGTCATGAGTCAGCCGGATGTTACCGCCTGGCACAAAACGGCGAATTCTGCCAGTACTGACCGCTCCTCGATTCGGATGACGTTCCTGGATTCAGGGGGAATCTGAGTGTCAACAATTCACTCTGGCTGCTTCAAAGCGCCCGTCATGAATCCTGCACGTGGTCTCGAGCTCGAAGATGGCAGCTTAATCAATCTGTACAATACGACACAACTTTTTTCAAGCCCAGAGGCGATGCGTGAGCGCACAGACCATCGCGTTGGAAACGGGACGCGTTTCGCGTTTTTGCTACGAGGCTGGTTTCTCGCTGCGATGTCCTAGGTCATGATTGGTGGAAAAGCGGAAACGCGCTTGTGGCTCTGTTGAGAGCTGGGAGCCTCAGGCCTCCAAACACCCTTGGAGACCCCCTTCCCCCAACATCCTGTCATGGGCTTTGTACCCTGGATAGCTTCTTCCTAACTCATCGTTGTTCTCACACTCTACTTCCTAGACAAAGCAATCGTCCAGAGTCATCAGACACACCATCACTCGCCTTTTAGCATGGCAAGCAATCCGCTGAAGGGCAAAATCGATATCAT
This sequence comes from Fusarium algeriense, assembly GCA_002982035.1. Taxonomy (NCBI): domain Eukaryota; kingdom Fungi; phylum Ascomycota; class Sordariomycetes; order Hypocreales; family Nectriaceae; genus Fusarium; species Fusarium algeriense. The sequence continues at coordinate 5,831 of PVPY01001231.1, read as the reverse complement.
TTGTTATACACCTTGGAGCCTCATATACGTACAGGCCGGCGACACCAAGACTCTATTGAAGGGCCGTCAGGTTTGGTGTGACGGCAAGTCATACGAATATCGCCATTTATCATTCCACGGCGCCTTAGAGCATGAGGCCGCCGTGTATAAGAAACTCGGAGACCATCCCCGCATCACCAGATGCTACGGCCTCGAGGAAGTCGGGCCAGGCGTCCACGCTCTGCGTCTTGAGCGCTCCGTCGTCGGATGCGTTCGCACATATATCGTGGACCACCCCGACGAACCGCCGCCGATCGACATCCGCCTCCGAATGGCCACTGATTTCGCCGAGGGCATGAACCATCTCCATGAGAAGGGCATCACGTGGTATGACGCCTCGACTCGCAACGCCCTCTTCTTTGATGATTTCCGAATCAAGCTCTGCGACTTTGGCACTGCAGTTATGGAAGGCAGTGATTTCAAACAGGTCCAGTCATACGAGACTCGATATTCGCTGCCCTTGCGAGGTCGAGCAATAGACGAGTTACCGCCTCTAGAGAGAGAGCTCTTCGCACTCGGCTCGGCTATTTACGAGCTTACAGAGTGGAAGGTGCCGTACCATGGTTTAACGGAGGGCGAGGTAGATTTAAAAGTTTACGATGATGAGCAGCCAGACTTGACGACAGGGAATCCCGCAGCAAGCATCATTAATCAATGCTGGCAGGAGAAATATGGTTCGGCAGGAGAGATTGTCGGCGACTTGCAAAAGTGTGTTAAAATTATAACCCCGGCGTAGGAATCGGTTTATACTACCTAGAATAGATTTATTGTTGTGCTGATTCGTGGTAGAAAATCCTTGAGATGTTTAAATGAGCGAATGAGGGCAAAATATAAGATTATCCCATAAATATGAATTCTTCCTCCTATGCGTCACTATAAGTAGACGGTTTAATTTCTCTTGCCATAGCTCAACGTTTGTAAACTTTGCTCTGTTCAAGCTCTTAACATTCGCTCAGAAATAAGCCTTAGCATGGAACCTGAGGTTCAAAAGTATATTGTATGTTGCGAAGACGGAATTTGATATTCAGATCCGGCCCTAAGCGAGCTAAATTAATGATGCCGACCTCACACCCGCAGCCAGGGAACACCCACAGATATGCAACTAGATGTGGCCCGCCGTTTTCATACATTCAGGGCAGTCGCCGGAAGTAGTGGTAGAGGCCAACATGGTTTTACTGGTATGGAGGTTCGGACACGCGGTGGTGACGGCTTTTGGATCATTGCACCTCTCGGCAATCGGAAAATCAGTCTGCTTGATGAGGTGTTTGACCTTTTCCTTGCACTTGTCGTATTTGATATAATATTCGAGTAATCCGCACATAATGGCGCCGGTCAAGGTTGTTGCAATTAGTCCACGATGTTATAGACGTTCAAATGGCAGATCTGTGGGTGATCGTCGAGATGGTGTTTGCACTTTGGACGTCGAGATGAGATGTGGGATGAAGCGGAGGGCTTGCAGTGCTTTAAAGCTGAGCAGCCGTTACACATCCACAACTGCATGACGACGCTAAGTTCGACATGGCGAAGCACGCTATTGGCTTCCCTCAACTTTCACTTCTGCCTGGCGGAAAGCTTGAGGTAATCGTTCCCGCATGAAGAAACGCCTGGGCGGCCACCACGACGAATGAGCATTTTAACCCCAACAGAATGGAGTACCAGTTGTTGGCATTGCAGCATGACTCATATGAGCGCCCAGTCAATGTGAGGGGACTGCCACTATCAGGCAGCAGCGAAATGCAGACACAATAAATGCAGGGCAAGCCACTTTCCGAGTAACCTCTACCCCTCGCTTTTTGCGGTGCCTTATCAACTCTTATTTGTGTACCTATCGCTGATTGGTAAGTGTGCTCTGCAGAGGTGTGTCAATGCCAACGATTCCTTGATTGAGTGTGATGCAGGCCTGGTCCCCCTGCAAAAAGTCGGCCAGCGGGAATCGAACCTAAGCTCCTCGCAGGCGCATTATTCAAGTGGTGCAGAGTCACATGCAGAAGCGGACTATGCACGATACGGCCGAATGAAAGAAAAAAGAAAAGGTGCCCTTTGGCGGTGCAATGGCTNNAGCCATTGCACCGCCAAAGGGATTGTTGAGAAAGAGGAACGAAAATAGAATAAAGGCTGCTACATTGACTGTAGGCGACCTTGTAGGAAACCGCGTTTCGGGTTGTAATTCTTAAAATCGTCTCCCTGCCGTTTCCTCTTCCCGGATACCTTGAAAAGCTGCTTGTGTTTGAGCGTTGGAAGAATGGTGGCGCGGTCGAAGTCGACGAGCATGACGCGGCGGCGCTCGTCATTCCAGAGTCGGTTAGCGTCGCGCTCGTCGCCGTGGTCGACGCCCTTAGCCCAGACAGCCTGCGAAGAACGCCGCACTTCCGCGGCTAGGTCCGTCGCGCCAGCGCCAGCGCCAGCACCCGCGGCCACCCTGTCCGCCGTCGTCTCCCCGCCCCACGACATCAACATCATGTGGAAGACCCTGGCCCCACCGGGGAGTATGTAGCCCCGCTCTAGCCGCGCGAGACCGAGGTGCACTGGCACCACCTCGCCCTGGAGCGTGTCGAGCCGCGCGTAGATACGGCTCTCGTGCTCCAGGCGGTGGAGATAGCCCGACAGCGTCCCCTTGCCGACAAATGTGTACCCGTACGGCGCCAGCTCCAGCTTGAAGAGCACGCCTGTAGCTCCCATCTTGCCCCAGCCGTCTAACGCCTCGCAGTCTCGATACGGGTTCTGGCGGAGCTGCTCGCCCACCATGCGGGCGAACTGATCGGCGGCGATAGGGTGCCGGTTGCCACCTTCGGCGGTACGATGCGAGAGCACGTTGGGGCAGTTGCCATTAAGATCCCAGCCTCTCTTGAGACCCAACAAGCATGCTTGCGTGCAGTATTGCCTGGCAGGTGCCGACTCAGTCATCTCGGCATACTCCTCCTCCGACCCCTCGCCCTCGGAGCTGCCGCTCGAGGGGCCTTCTTTCCGCTTGCTGGCGTCCGTCCTTGCCCAAGGTCGGGATAGGTCGCCGTCCAGCCCGTCGTCATCTTCTTCGTCGTCGTCGTCCTCATCTCTGCGAAGCACTGCCGCAGCCCTGCAGGACGACCTTGGCCGCAATGAGACCTCTCGGTCGGCCGGGACCGCGTTGGACGTAAACTCCGAGCCTTCCGTTGCTTGCGATGATGACGCCGAGGGCGAATCCGTATCCGCCATCCCCAGCAGATGCGCCGCATCCTCGTACGGCTCCCTCCATTTTCTCAGTGTTGCCTCAGCCTTCTGTGATGCCGCGTCGAGTGAAGCGCCTCTGAGAGCTTCAGATCGGAGACTTAAGAGGCAAAAGCTAGCCAGCTGAGCTACTGCCGTGTAGGACACCCTGTCGTCGGCCCAATCCGCGTCTGACACTTCGCCCACCTCCTCATCCGGCACGCAGGGATGACAATACAGCGTCTGCGGGTCTGCTCGATCGATGTAAAGGAACAACAAAGACTCGCCAGCAGCAACATAACCATATGCGACCTCATACCTTACCATGTAGTCGAAGACCTGTGTCAGCGCCATAGCAATCAGTGCTTCCGCCCTGTCTTGTCCCCGTAATTCGGTATCGCTCCGAGACTTGTTGCTGTTGATTCGCTCTATTACCTCCATAAACAGCGTCTCCTTCGCAACGGCCGCCTTCAGGTACTCTAACGCAACCTTATGCGCTGCCTTGTAGTCATAGGCGAACGCTAGGCTCTCGTCTCCGCCCAGGTGTGTACGGACACCCGCTCCGTCAGGTTTCGTCGGCGGAGGCTTGACTCTCTGCTCGGACGCCACTCGCTTGTTCGGTCCGGTCCGGCGCCGTCGCTCCGGCCTTTCCTCGTTCATGTCCTCCTCCCCAACCAGACTACCATCGCTCTGTGGCGCGAAATCCCGGATGTTGTTGCTAAATCGTAGCCCCATACACCGATATTCCTTGCACAGTTCCTCGTCGTCCCAGACGGGGCGCAGAATTTCCCAGACAGGATCTTCCACAGCAAGCTTCTCAAAGTGATCGACGGCATTCTCGTTGCCTGCCCGTTTGCGATGGATCGTCGTTCCTAGATCTCTGGTCGTACTTTCTTGATAAAAGAGCCGCCTCTCCCCACAGACCCTCCTGATTGCTTCAAAGTGATATTGTCGCTGGGCGTTCGTGAAGCTGGTCCAGGGACGAAGCCACTTAGGATAGTATTTACCCTCGACTTTCGTGAATCCCGTGGATGACTTGGATTTGTCGGCAAGGGCGAGTTTCTTGTAGAGGTGGAAGTGGCAGTTGTATAGATATTCTTCCAGTGTGGTTCTCTGGTTCTTGCGTCGCTCTGCCTCTTCTCGTGCCTTTGCTTCCTCTTTCTCGCGTCGCTCTGCCTCCTCTCGTGCCTTTGCTTCCTCTTTCTCGCGTCTGAGCTCTTCGTTCTCGCGTAGAAGCCGCTCGATCTCTCGATGATAGTTGGACATCGCGTGCGCCGTATGGGACGCGTAGATCGTCTCGGTCTCGATGAGTCGACATCAAGGGAATTTGGAGTTGCTAGGCGAATGTGATGTTCCGAAAAAGTTCCGAGTCAAGCCCCGCCCAAGGCTGGTTGCCGCCTCAAAATTAAGGACACAATGTCAGGTCTGCAAGCAGTTAGTGGAACACGCAATCGAACCCCAGGCGGATTACCTTCGTAAGCAAGCTGGTCTGATGTGCAAGAAATGTCCCTGCTGGCACTGATTGAGGCAAAAGAAGCGCGGAAAGCATCGAGTCCTTTCCCGATGGGGCTTTCTTCGATGGCATTCGATCGTGTCATACTTGAAAGCCTCGCCTCACAGTTGTGGTACATACATGATCCAATTAAACGTTACTTTTAGTTGCACTAAATCTCATCGTGGCTCGGCTATGAAAGATTCACATGATTGATCCTCAGCTCGAACGTGTGCGTGCCCTGCAGGGATGGGATGGAGCCTGTCAAAGGGCGGGGTACAACTGGCGTTTTTATCTTATCGGTTGTGCTAAGACTACAGTTAAGTATGCCGTCCCAATCAGTTTCCGATACGTACTATTACATAGGGACGCACGGTCTCAGATCGCCCTGTTAGTTAAACTAGCAAGTTCTGAGAGCTTTTCCTAATTAAGTCATCGGGCAAGAATTGGGAGACGGCGACGGACGGATAGAAGTTCGTAGTCGACGTGTCTCTCATTCAGGAAGATAGATACAAATATATTATAGAGCTTGGAAAAATAAACCATAGGGGCAATGGAGTTTACTGAGGGAGCCGAACGGGATTTGGTCTAAGCCCCGGTAAGAAACCGGGTCAACGGGGCCAAATTAATCGCAGCATCCTCCCGCGGCCTCGCGCCGGCCGGCCCACATCTCACCGACTGTGGGTCGTCCCGGACGGAGCACGTCAGCCGCGCGCAAAGCAGGCACACGAGGGTCTGCGAACTTGATGCAAGTTGCAGATACATGTTTCTGCAGAAGCGCGGTCAGCCCATCTCTTTCAGACCTAAGTCGCCGATCCTCCAATAGGCTCGAACTCTTGCCCGGCGATATACTACTACGCGGGTACGCCTTGCCACGTTATTTAGTTGGAAGCCTACGCCCAACTGTGCACCACCTCTGCCCTTGGTTGCCGCCCTGCGTGTTGACATCGGCCCCTTTATCCAGCAGCAGTTGCACAACCTCTGGGTGGCCCTGAGATGAGGCAGCCTGCAGAGCATTGCCGTAACCGCCGCCCTGCGCGTTAACGTTGGCCCCTTTATCTAGCAGTAGCCTGGCCACAGCTTCATGCCCGTTGAATGCAGCACACAAGAGCGGAGT
>PVPY01001227.1:0-22421 GCA_002982035.1 Fusarium algeriense | reverse complement strand
TTTCCGGGTGTCCGACGTTATCACCAGTGAAATATGCCTGAGTGAACTGAGGCTGGGTCAGGCGCATTGACAGGACAAAAGGCAAAGTGGGCTACGGAACTTCAACCTACTGTCCACCATGGTGTTTGTGTGAACAGCCTCAATTGGCAACTTCCACTCACAACGTCTTAAGATTGTACATAATGCAGAAAGTAATTAAGCTGTAATCATGCTTGGCATGGTCATGCCGTTGATGTATCTATCGTTGTTGAATCAGGTTTTGCTGTCATCAACTGTTATCTGAAGGTTACGATAAAAAAAAAAGCGGCTTAGGGAAAATGGAAGGCCTGGACCAGCTGGAATTACTAGATTCAGCTGTCATGACAAGTCTGGACTCTGCTTCTGGGATCTGGACCTAATTCTTTTTGGTGAAGGAGGTCGATCCTCCTTAGACCGGCGGAGGTTACACGTCACTCCCGACCGTTGATAGGGCGGCCTTTAGTCCAGTTACCAAATTGAGTCAGGCACCATCGATAGTGCCTCAACGGATCAGAATACCCTGTAATGTCTCAACTTAGTTGCTCCAACAGCCCGGAATACGCTGCACTACAGGGGATTCTGGTAGTTTATTGACGGTCGTGGCCCTACCAACGGTCGACTTTTAGAGCACCATGAACCGGGGATTTTTTCCATCTGAGCTGAGTAGCAGGAGCTAAAGGCAATCTGTTCCATCTTCCTTTCAGCCGGTACAATTACTTTTCATAATACAATGTACCGGTTTACTTCGGATAGATGTAAAGAACTGTATCTTTTGACACAATATCAGGAAATAATAGCGGCAGTCCATTGTTAGTCCATATAATGCTGTGGATTCATTGCATAAAAGTGATAAGGTGTTTTGAATCAGGTTTTAAGTTTTAACCGTAAAAAGAAGACTAAAAAAGCTCGTACAACTGGGTTTTGATATCACAAGTGCGTGGCGTGTAGACTAGCAAATTCCTTGCCAATCGATTTTCGATCTTCCGCCACGACAACAGTCAAAACGCCTGCACCAATTTGCAGCTGGAAACAATGAGCCAACTTTTCGTTTGCCACGAACGAGTGTTTAGCTTAATGATGTACAAGTTACGAAACTTGGAGTGCCGTTTATCCAGACTTCCCCATATGTAGTGGTTACCTCCAAGAGGGTACTGGATCTAGAACCTGCCTCACCGGAATATGGCTTAATACTGCCTCCTAGGAAGCGTGCGGGGCCTGTTGCAGCCTGCGCCTGGAACAGAGTCTTTTTTTTTCTCCGGCTTGCTACCAGGGACAAGTGAAGTTATTACGGACGAAGCAGCCGAGGGGCCGAGAGAACCAGGGCGAACGTCATCAGTTATTTAAACCCTTTCGTCTCTTTATATCTTATTCTTGTTTCTCCAGGCACTTTCATCAAGCCCCTCATTGTCCAACACTTTTCATCATATTCTCAAGATACGATCACTTGACCTCTAAGGCTTTAAATAGCCATGAAGTACTCTATAGTCCTTAGCCTGACGGCTATCTTCACTGGCTATGTCCTGGCGACTGACCCACCCAGTTGCAGCACTTCTGGAGACAACATGCCTATAACTTCTGGCTGCTGTCCTAGAGATCCTGCGAAGCGTCTCAGACGCTCTGCTAGGGAGATCTTTGCCCGCACGGATAGCCCAACTTGCCCAACTCCCAAGTACTACGGAGACTCTTGCTGTACCCACGAATTTGCCAAGCCTACTCTCGATAAAGGCACATTCAATCTTCAGTGCGGCGCCAATGGAGTGGCAGATATTGTTAACAACGCTGTCAAGGTCGAAATCGTTGGCTGCGATACGGCAGAGGATCTCACTAAGGATACCTGCTACCTGATGATTTCCTCCACTCCAGCTGGCACCATCACAGATACCCACTTGGAGATCTCGACTACGCCCTGGACCAGCACCAAGTATCCCACCAGGGACCCTGCCTCGTGGTCATATACCTCTTACTGCGTCAAGACAACCGGTGTGTGTCAAGTGCCGTTCAACAAAATCGGAGACGGCGCTTCGGCCCTCTGCGACAAGAAATTGTACATTGCCTACCATACCTCTACCAGCGACGGCATCAAGTCCAAGACTTGTACCGGTGATGGAACCGTTATTCCTGGACAGCCTGGCAATCGCTGGTGGGAGTACCTCACTTTGGCCTTTACGTGTCCCAAAGTCTGCGACCGCTGGTGTTGCTGCGAGCAGCCAGTAGCACCTCCTCCGACTCCCGACTGCAGCGTATCTGGTACCGCATTCGCGAAACCCCCCAGCAATGCCGACCAGCAGACCCTTAGAGGCAAGGACTGCGGACGATGGGGATGGTGGAATGTGTTCTCAGGTTCCTCATACGAGGCCAGGCTCTTGGTTGGCGCTGGCAACAACGTGGGAGGCACTGATGTTGGCAAGGTGGTGGTGTCAAAGTGCACCACTGATGCTAGCAAGTTAACAGTGACCTATACCCTCGACTCGCCCTACAAGCTCACCGAAGTACACGTAGACCTCCGTTGCCAACCCATTACAGAGAAGTCGACCGGGAATGATGGAACTCAAGGCTACCCTTGCGCGCCCGGCCAGTACAATGTGTTTAAGGGGGCGTCAGACGGTAAAATGTGCCCAGCAAACACCGGCCAGTCCAGCTACACCATTTCTTGTATCGACCCGCAGTTGTACGATGACGGTAAAAATCTAGGTTACACTTGCACGTCTACCAAGGACCCTATGTATGCGATTTTCCACGCCAGTGTATACAATAGTGGCGAAGGTTGCACTCCCGGGTCATGCGACAAGACTGATGCTGGCGAGTAAAAGCGTCAGGGTTCTATTCTTTCAAGCGCGCCCCAATTTCGCATATAATGTTGGTTTAGGAATATGGAGATGTTGAGTCTATTTAATTTGTTGTTGAGTACAATCTCTACTTGACTTTATTGTGATGGCTATAGGTGCTGTACTATTTATATTTTTGTAAGTATACAGACAGGTTGATTTTGGATAAAATCTAAGTTATCTATTCTTATGCCATTTGGAAAGAAGTATTCTGTAGTTTACACCTTATAAACCTACTAATATAAACCTAATACAGACTAATTTGTGTCAAGACCCTTACCAGCAATTTCATTACTAGAACTAGTAGTTCTGTAAGCCGTGACCTTGGTTCATGTTAATCCAGAAAATGGACGGGACTTTGGTCATATATTCACCCGCAGCTCTGCATTTGAAGTCATCAATTCCAAGGGATGGGTCGTTTATCACCGACGACAATTACAAATATCGAGGGGACAACTCCATGGCTATCTCCCTGATCGCCGGCTGCTGTGCCGTACTCCGCAAGGCGTTTAAAAGGAAAAAAAAAAAACATATCTATTAACCCCAGCGCGGTGCTCATCAAGACCCTCCTTGTTGACGGCGCCGTTGAGCTGGCGGAGCAGTACAACCGAGGCGGGTGGGGGCTCGTCGACGTCGCTAACAGCGTGGTATTCCCTAGCTATTCTACAGATGCTGCGGTCATTCTACCCGAAAACGACTGAAAGCCAGGGCTGGCTGAAAGTAGGGGGAAGAAGCCTAGACTGTATGACGTATTTGAATCTGTTAAAATGTTAAATAATGTGTGCTTGCTGAAACAGAATCTAGCCCGAACTAGTTAAAGTCCCACTTGCTATCTTATGTTTGAAACAGTGACGTAAAGGAGGCTTTCATCACTTCAGCTGCTCTTGGCATTACCAATTATGACTCAGGTAAGCACAGCGTCTACGAGGACAGGCAATAATGAGAAAACGTTGTTGTCTAGAGCTCCGTAATGTCACGGAGGTTACAATCGAGGGAGTCTCGCCAAGACAAAGCTCATTGGATAAGTCGTGTTAGTCATATGTCTCAGAGTAAGGAAAACCAGCAAGCGCTACACCTCATTTTGGCTCTCTGTCAGACTTATCACCAGATGCTATTTGGAGGAAAACAATGAGTGTGAATCTTGTGTAAAAGCCTTTGCAGTCACTTCCAGGTCAGTGTAATTATTGTTCTGCTGCATGGAATGATGCCATGATCACATGTGTTCTTTGTGTTTGTGTTGGGGCTGAAGTTTCTTTTTAAGGACTTAACCTTGTCCCCTCACGATAGATACCGTAATCAAGATGGTAACTGGCGTAAGACCCAGGTTGCCTCACAGGATCAAGCCACAAAGCACGAATGCCCCCAGAGATCGCATATTACACAGAAGGGAGATTTGTGGCTGGCTGGTTGGAATGCAGTGTCAGTTCAGCTCCTTACGCCGCCGTTATGTTGCCTAAGGCATATCTGCACATTTGCAACAGGCGCCCGTCTCTTCTACTATATATTTCCTGTCACACCTCTTGATTAACAAGGAACTTTCACAAACAAACTCACATCACTGCATCCCGTCTCTCCAGCTTTCTCTCATTTACACCATCTTTATCTGCAACAATGGTTGTCGAAAGCTATGGCGTCTGGCGTGCGAAGCCTGTTCGCTATACCTTTGAGGACAGGTTCCAGGACCCAAAAACACCTCACCTCTCGCTCTTCTTTGACGATGATAAGGGCGAAGAAGGTCGAGCTGCTATCAACATCAAGTCAGGAAATCGCGACGAATCCCGCCTCGCATACTGGACAGTTTCTAAATTCACCCATGATATCACCACTAAGCTAGCTCAACTCAGCAACGGCTTCCATCTTCTTGCTGGTACATCGGAGCAGAGACTTGATGGTCTTGCGTTGGATTATATCCGCAGCAACCTCTTCAGCCGCGATACTGGCCGTATTCTCCCTCACGACGTTGATGGAGCAGACAATGATATCCTCGATCAGTTGAAGCCTATTATCGACGAGGCCATTTCATCTAAGGCTACAGTTTATATCTATGGCTCGGAATTCAGCAGCGGCAAGGGTATACATAACGTGCACATGAATCAGGGCAATTCTGGACCCTGGCTCAAAGATAACGGAGTCTTCCAGGATGGTGCTCTCATTTTTCAGTTCGCGGATCATTGGGAGGCTGTCTTTATTGGCTTTGCCTCTCAGGCTGCTCATACTCAAGATGGTCCCGAACGCGCTGGCTATCCACTGCCCGACGACGGCTTCAAGACCTGGGCCAACTTTCTTGCTCCTGAGCGGTCGGATGAGGACAAAGAGCAAGATGACATTGCCGATTCGCCCGTGTTCATCGCCGAGGCTCTTGTCAACCCACCTGGTCCAGATCAGCATCCGGGAACCCCTCCAGAGACGATTAGTCTGAAGAACAGAACTGGGAGTGAAATTGATCTCAGTGGATGGAAGATTCGTATCAAGACTGGAGACACTCAGATTCTTCCCTCCGGCATGCGTATTGGCGCTAATGGCACTACGACAATTGAAACGAGTGTTCCGCTTTCTAACAAAGGTGGTATTATCACTCTGATCAATGCGCAAGGACTCAAAGTACATGGTGTTAGCTATACAAGGGAGGAAGCAAATGGTGCTGTAATTGTTTTCTAATAGTTGTTGAATGCACCTTTTATGCTTGTTGGTCTGTTAGTTTTTCCGGAGATATTCTTGCTGTAGCCTGGCATTCGAACTTGCAAAGGCATCTCTCAATAGCATGCTCCGAATCCCAGAATAGCAGATAAATATTGTTCATGAATCTCTTTTCCATCGCTAAATACGGCCCATGACGCTGAGCAGCGCATCTGCACGATGATATGACTTGGCTCTGCAGGTATATCTAAGTTACTATGTACTCCTGCGAATATGTAAGCATTTGTTTGGTGAGCTATAATTAGACAGCTCAGACGCAACAAACAGGGTTCCCCGCATCAACCCAACTTAGACTCCCTTCGGTTTGGAACCCTTACCTAAGCTTAGGTCTTCTGTTCCTTTCTAATTATCTGAAATCTGCACCACTTACAATAGACCCTAATTGTAATATTTCTAGTTTCCTAAGGGATAAACTAGTCTCTGGTTGCTTTCTTAAGCATGTGCCATCGGAGCCATTGTAAATTGGCGAGCAATACAAAGCATGAGTTATCGGCTGAGAGCTCCGTGAAAACACGGAAGTTGTCTACGTAACTGCGTTGCAGCTAAACCCAACCACGCAAGGTTCCATTTTCTTTAAAGTTTACCCCGCCTTCAGCATCAAGTCAATCTCCCCTACAGAAGTATTACACATTCATGAATAGTATTCTTTTCAAGAATCTCTTTCCTTATTATTACTCTATTCTTCATTCCTTGACGGGTACATATCTGTCGGGAAAGGTCAGGGTACGGGCTAACCACCTACTTACCTATAGTACTACATTGTTGTGCTTGATGAAGTAGTGATCGAAGTAACGCAAAGTCCATGAAAAGCGCTAGACGGTTCCAGCACTTCAATCGAATGCGGAATAAAAAAGAAGAGACCTGACCATGTTCGATTGGGCTTTTGCAATCTGGAGGCGTGTAAAGATAGCAGAAAAACTAGAGTGGCTGTTTCATAGCATCCACGACAGCTTGGGCTTTGGTAAGTACAGCCCTTTTCCCAGTCAAGACACTAGACAGCGTGAGATCTGACCGCATGTCCTTTATTAGCTCTGAAACGCAAGCATGTTCCCCAAAACTCACCGGAAGAGGAAAATCCAATTCCTGCCCCAGACGCTGAGAATGAAGTAGTGGATAGGATTATTAGCGGTATTGAAGACGCTGTGCCAGCACCACAGAAAAAAGCTGCCTTCAAAGATGAAAACAAGCTGCTGGATCGCCAACATATTATTCAAGGCGTTGAAGCGCTGGCAAATCGTATAGCTCCAGCCTCGAGACGAGAGGAAATCCCTCAGCCAAGTACCGCAACTGTTGAAACTGTCAAAGATCACGATATCTCTGTGCCGGAATATATTATATCTTCACTCAAGGTTGCTCTACCAAGCCACGATATGAGTTTTCTAAATTCAAACTCGGGAGTTGCAGCAACAGAATACGAGGAAATCGGTCGTGCACAGTCGGATGGGCTCAGTGATGACAAGAAACCCCAACATGATGAATATAGTAGTCGTCAGATGGTTCAGGCGCCTCCTTTTCCCCCAGTGCTGCCCGCCGCGATGCAAAACGACCTGGACTATATGCTCAGCAATTACAAAACTTGGAACCAACAAATCTATCCCGAGCTCCCCCTTGACCAGGAGTCAATCCGTCTGGTGGAAATACTTCCAGGAACTTCGAACGATATCGAACTCAACATTATCAAGGTTTCTTTGGATGAAATCAAGAATGCATATGAAGCACTATCATATGTTTGGGGCTCGCCAGATCCAGCCAAAACTGTCCGACTCAATAGCCCGAACGTGACAGGCCTGAATGTGAGAGTTAATCCCAATCTGTTTGACGCCCTTGTATCCTTGTGCCTACCGGATGCCAAAAGGCGAATATGGATCGATGCCCTTTGCATTAATCAAAATGACTTGAGAGAACGCTCAATAGAGGTTAGAAAGATGGGCAAGATTTATAGTCTAGCGAAAGCAGTTGTCGTCTTCCTCGGAACTTCAACATCTGCTGGACGATGCTCTCCAGTTAACGACCTTTTCAGCTTTCTTCGCAGACGCGGTCGTGAGACTGCTTCACATGTACCAAGTTGCCATGATGGCGACGTTGCGGGTTGCTTGGAAGAGTTATGCCAAGAGTATAATCTAGAAGAGGGGAGGGTTTGCAGAGGCTTCATCGAGATGTGTGCCCAGCGATGGTGGAGCCGCCTTTGGATTCTGCAAGAGTTTTATCTCGCATCAGACGAACCCATCTGGTACTGGGGCAGTGACTCGATTAGCAATGCTTTATTAAAACAAGAGTTTAAGCTGCTAGCCGGCTCATCATGGCGCCTTCTAGCCAAGCTCGATGCCCCGGAAGGATTCCAGTCTGAGGTCGTTAAGATGATGGGTAAATCACCCGCAGCCTTCAAGATTGATGTCGAGCGCATCTGCGACTTGATTTCTCGTCGGCTCAAGACTAATGGATACGACATACCACGCCGTTTATATGGTGAACTTTCCGCTCGTGCTACTGATTCACGAGATCTGGTCTATGGCCTACGCGAGATCTTTGATCCCGTGTTTCGCAGGATATTCGTGCCCGACTACTTCATGCGACCCGAGCTCTTATTTGCCTGTCTGGCAGTTTTCCTGATACAGTTTGAGTGCTGGGGTGATGTTCTTTGGTGGTATCCCTACCGATACGCTAGCGTGGAGGATCTTCCAACATGGCTGCCAGACTTTTCGCGGCGGGCTGATTTGAGTCACCTAGAGCCTGTTCCCAGGGAACTTGAGGTCGAAGAAACACCATGCCCCAAGATGATAGTCCTGAACCATCGCTTGCATGCTGAAGGCTACGTTTTGGATACCATGTATGGTCACCGTCACTTGGATAAGAGCGATGGTTATAAGATCCTGCAAGAGCTTTGGCAATTCGATCACATCTTGAATGCCAACCTTTTTTGCCACCGTTACAACATCACGAACGACGATAAAGACGATGCATCATTGAGTCTCTTCCTGAGAATGTGCAAAGACTCCCTTATCGATCGTGATTCCCGTCTGGTCTCCGCTTCCAAAGGCGCGATAATTAGTTCGACAGCGAACTCAGAAGGGCAGAAGAATCTCCCTCTCGATGTTGTCGAATGTCTACCATATTTTGACATCCTGATGTGGCATTTACTGGGACATAACCAAATTTGGACTTCTGAAGCATCTGTTGGCGATAAAACACATTCGCCTGAACTACTCCAAGACCTGTTCAGCCCAAAGATGAGCAACACGTTTTGCAAGACAATGGCTAGTTTTTTCATTGGCGCTTGTATTTTCGATTGGGATCATCTTAGTATCTTACTTGATCGCTTTTCAGGAGCGCCAATGTGGTCGCAGACTAATACGGAGTACTGGGAAAACACAGTAGGCGCCGACGACGCACACCGCGCAGCAGCTATAGATAGTGCTGTCGAATCCTACATCTCTCACATTCTGCATGTCGTACTACGAAGCAACTGGGGAGGCTCATGGCACTACAGGACATTTTGCTCACTCATCCTTCTCAACTGCGACAGTCACAAAAGTATAGCATCCTTAGTCGGGAAGTTGCAAGATACAGCCGTGAAATTAAGAGAGATAGCTTTTGCGCCACAGATGGAACAACAATGGAAGGAGTTGGCCAGCAAGAACGAAAGTGTCGCAACTAGGGTACACAACTACAATGCAGTTGTGGAAAGATTTAAAGGAAGATTCCTCGTTTGGACGGATAAGGGGTTTCGCGGTGTGACTGCACCTGGTGTCGAGTATTGTTGCGGGACCCAGCCTATTGTTTTGATGTTGGACGGTTTGTCATTTCCAGTGATTGTGCGCGATTTCGACACGGATACTGGTCAAGGTCGACTGGTTGGCTGTGCCGTCATTCAAGGCGTGGATATGCTATGCAAACAAGTTGAGCAGGTAAAGCTGCCAGATGGGTTTGACCTTGGGGAGAAGAAGATGTTCAAGTTTAGATGAGTGTAAACAGAATGCTTTATGCAATAATGGGTCTCGTATTAATTTGGCTAGTGTATCAATCACATGTGCATGTTTTCTGTCGTGTTTGGGCGATGTATTTCTGTGGATTTATTTATGACCCGTTGTTGATGCAATTGTCGTTGCGCCTACAAGACGCGAGATTAATAATCAAGCTAATCCGTCTGGTGGTTGGGCTTCGTCGTATCTGACTCAGCAATTGGGGACATTACGTGCATAGCTACTGGGGGGGCAAAAGTTCGCTATTGTGTAGGGTAAATAAATTATTTGAACTGACCGCTTCTTCCTGGTTCGCTTCTTGCTCTCAGACACGTATCAGTGCATGAAAGTGGATGTGGGGATGTCATTGATTGGAAACCAAGTACGCCATGTGTTGTCCGCCTAAGATGGTGGGTTTGTACCCAAGACGTGGTCATCAATGTCAAAAACAGTCATTTTGCTGTCCAAGCCTTACAATTCCTATGCCTATTGTTTCTTTTGACCTTTTTTTGCAGTTTTATTGAGATATCGAAATCTCGTCCACGAGACGAGAGAGGCCTACAACATGGATCGCAGCTCGCCCCGGCAGCGACGCCAGGATCTAGACGTTGTGAAGCAACAGCTCGTCGTGGTCGTTTCTGTCGCTGCTACACTCTTTGTTCTATGTCCAGAATGGTTACAGTTCTACAGAAATCTTTGCATGGTTCCTCTTTTGGCTTGGCTTACGGCAAAGGGTTTCGACCTAGTCATTATGTTGAATGACAAATGGGACAATGCACCGGCAATGGTGAAGTACTTTGTTCCTATCGACTTTCCCGAGATTACTCCTCCGTATGAAAAGATTCGCAACTTGGCGAATAGACGGATGTCAATCGCTGGTACCAAGTGTCGTCATTTCATTTCTGAGATAAGAACGGTATTGCTTACTCTAGTCAATTGGCTCTTGTCTCAAGTTGCTGCCCGTAAGTGGGCTACAGAGATGTCAATAGACTTATTATCTGATACAAGGTTATAGGTCCATCCAATGTTGACTCATCAGAATCTCAGCCGAAGACAACAAAGCCTACACCGAAACCAGACAAATGGGTTGCAATACTAGTC
Organism: Fusarium algeriense; assembly: GCA_002982035.1. Taxonomy (NCBI): domain Eukaryota; kingdom Fungi; phylum Ascomycota; class Sordariomycetes; order Hypocreales; family Nectriaceae; genus Fusarium; species Fusarium algeriense. The sequence continues at coordinate 11,821 of PVPY01001227.1, read as the reverse complement.
ACAACGCCCCTTGTTTCCGATGATACCGAGATAGACTTCGGCACAAACACCATCGTTGAGATTGGAGAGGTTATTTCCTGGGGAAACACTGACGTGTCATCGCTGCCGGCCATTCTCCCGCCGTCCACTTTCCAGGCTCAGTTGTCAGTTTGTTTGATTCCCAAGAGCATCTGGTACTCCCGCAAGACTGTTCTGGAAAAGTTCTCAACAGGCCTCTACTGGAACCACCAGCCAGGAAATGCAGTATGTCAGGGAGAACAATGGGATGAAGATAGAATTCGAACCATCTCAAAAGTCCAAGTCATTGGGCTCGTGGAGGAGCAGAGAAATATTGACAAAGTCAACAAATGTGAGTGATTTCTCTTTCTACTTATCGTACCTTGAGCATGCTTCTGACTCTGGAATCAAGGCTTCGAGTCCCTCCGTGAAGGATGGACCGATGTAAACATATACTGGAGCGACATCGACTTTGCCATCATTTTTGCCTTTCTTCTCGTCGGCACCTCCTCAATCGATATATGCAAGAAACTCTTCAATCAATTCGCCAATATTCGTGTTGAAAAGGCCAGTCGAAACAAAGACTTGAACCGCGCACGCTTGGGCGCTGGTGCAGCAGTCTTGACATTGTTGACTGGAGGACTTGCTGCACCGATCACGATACCAATGATGATGGGCGCCGAAATGACAACGTCGACACATGATCGCTATCTATGGGGAGAAAGGATGAGCATGTGTCAGGAGCTCTTGGGGCGATACGAACAATTGGCGGCGATTATCGAGTTGGAGGATATAAAGGTTGCAAAGGTTCTTGCTTCGACGCCTGCATTCTCGCCCAAGACTATGGAGTCGAGCTGGTTTGTTGACGATACTTGGTGATGGGAGCTACATAATAGATGCTAGCCTCATGAATAGGAGAAATACCATGGAAATGATACAAATAACATAGACTACTACCATCGCTGAGATCTGCCTCAAATTGCAAGAATAAAATGATCAATAAAATACATGATAACCAATTACACTGTACATTTACAGCTTACTCTTCAGTCCCGCAGAAGCAGCAAGTAGAGTTCGCTGCTTCTCACCTCCATGTTCAACCTTGACAGGAGCATCAAAAACCGTGGCATCGGCCTTAGCCTTCCTATCCTTCGTCTCAACATACTCCCTCTCTCCCTCTCCAATATAAATCTGTCTCGGTCTCCAGATCTTGACACCCGATGGATTCAGCATCATCTGTCTCCAGTGCGCCAGCCAGCCTACACATCGCGGCACGGCAAACAAAACAGGATAAAAATCAAGCGGGAATCCCATCGCCTGGTAGATCAGACCGGAGTAAAAGTCCACGTTGGGGTACAAGTTCCTGCTTCGCATGAATTCGCTCTTTCGGGCGTAGTCGGCTAGCGTGAGGGCTGTGTCGAGGAGCTTGTTTCTTCCAGTGACTTGGAAGACTTCCTCGGCGAGTTTGCGGATAGCAGTTGAGCGAGGGTCCACGTTCTTATACACGCGGTGGCCGAAGCCTACGAGGACTCGTTCTCTTCGCTCAACGGCCTGCATAAATGCCGGGACGTTCTCGGGAGATCCAATCTCAATGAGCATTCTAATCGCCGACTCTGAAGCTCCACCGTGAGATGGACCATACAGAGCTGCGCATCCTGCGGAAACAACGCTGTATGGGTCTACCAAAGAACTTCCTACCTGCAAAACTGTAGCGGTAGAGCAGTTGACCTCGTGATCAGCGTGAATGATGAAAAGCTTGTCCAACGCCTTTGCAAGAACAGGATGCGGCTGGTAATCAGGCTCAGAAAGATTATCCAGCAGATACAAAAAGTTCCCAGTGTACGACAAGCCCTGCGCCGGACGATTGAACGGCCGGCCCTGTCGCATTCTGTACGACGCTGCCGCCAAAGTCGGGGCCTTTCCAAGAATTCGGAGAATCTGCTTATCCAGCATCTTGAGAGCTTCCATGTTACCCGAAGCAGCATTTGTGTAGAGTTTCTGGCCCGCAAGCGAGGGATTAGCCTCCGGTGCAAACGCTCCAAGTGTAGCAAACGCCGCAGTCAGCATGGACATGGGATGAGAGTCGTAGCGGAACGACTTGAACATGTTTTCAATGTCGCTGTGAATATACGTATGATGCATCACCTCGCCATGCCAATCATCATACTGCGCCTTGGTCGGAAGTTCACCATAGATAAGCAAATAAGCAGACTCGAGAAAGTTACTCTTTTCGACTAATTGCTCAATCGGATATCCGCGGTAGCGTAGAACGCCATCTAGGCCGTTGATGTAGGTGATTTTACTCTGCACGACGGCAGTGTTCATGTACGCGGGATCATAGACCCGAAGTCCTTGTGTTGTTTCATCCTCTGGACGATCGTTGCCGGGCGTGGCTTTGATCTTTTTGAATTCTGTTGCTGGGATGGAATTATGGCTGATGGGGATTTCGTAGGTTTGGTTGGTTCTGTTGTCCACAACCGTCAGCGTCTCGCGCCGACCTTTGTTCTGTGATGAAACCATGATTGAAATAATACAAGATGGGGAAATGAAAAGATGTTGTAGTGGTTGATATGGGCGTAAGCAAGAGCTGGCGATGGTGATGGTTTATTATGTATGGATCGTTTTCACAAGCAAACGCGTCAGGATGGGTCACGTGGAGATCAACCTCGGTAAGCCAAAAGTGGGAAAGTGGATGCTTGTGAAGAGCCTCGGTCTAGCCTAGGGTAGGTTAGAAATGGGTCTCATGACGGCATATGTCAACTTTCAGGTGCCAATAAAACGCTCAAAAATAGTTATTACTGGGATAATTATTGTGGGAATTATTGCTAACTTATATACATTATATAGGTCTGGGAGTCTTATTGACCAATACCTCCTGCTTGTCCAGTGTCGCCTTACCGATATGTAAAAATGCAGTCTCTCGTTCTTGCGCATATATACGGCAGTGCCATGGAGCTACATTTTGTTTGACTTTTGTATCGAAAGAGTACCTTACGGAAAGCGGTAACGTAGCTAGATTCCTAACAGCTCTCAGCGGCTAATGCCCGAGGCTGCCCAAACGACTTCTCTGCGACATCTCGAGCCAGTTGATTAGCGGCGTTTGCTCGTTCAAACAGAGTATCTCTCTCGTACTCTCTAATACCTCTCTCAATATCAACCGACAAGGTCCGCAATCTCTGGCTTATCTGTAGCCACATTTGGAATCCTGGTCTCAACCATTGCCATGCTAGAGTATTCCGGTTCGGTAAAGCTAATTTCTCTACGCACAATAGATCTGACTCTATCGGCGCCAACCAACAAGTCTGTATTGACCTCGTAGCTGTTATCAAAGGTAAGGCGGCTCACACCCTCCTCATTCACAGCGACCTTTCCCAATCTATGACCCCATTTGATGCTTCCTGGATGGAGATCAAGTGAGCCCCCTTGCGACCTCGTCCCGGAGGAACTGTCCGCTTCGTAGATAGTGAACGGAATAGAGTTGACCTGAAGCAGGCGACCTAGCGTTAGGCCTACCGGGCCTGCTCCGATAATACTGATGTGAGGATATCGAGCCATGTTGCTAGAGTCTAGCAGAGAGCTGAAGCAAGCCAGAATAGATAAACTTGCGGGATAAACGAATGGAATAAGAGACACTGAGGCTGGACGAACAGATTCGTACTATATAGGTGGGGGGACCCACGGCATTAGACATCTGTTCAGTGTTTGTTTATAGACTGAAATTATCGAGTTTGGTCTTCTACCTAAACGCTCGGAGATAAGCACTGTCACTGCCACTTACGGGGCACCCAATCAGTGGGCAGTCAACGCCTGAGATTATCTTGATAATCGGATCAGCGATACCAGGATTCAAAGAATAAATGGGGTAAAGGACCGTGACCTCAAAAGCTTCGGCAGATTAGAGTATACGTCGTACAGAGCCAACGTTGATTTATTGATAGTTTGAGCTTATGATATCTGTACGAGACAGAGCCGGCGTTAAGATTTATCTCCAAACCGTTCTGCGACTCGCACATCTGATGTCATATAACGAACTAAACAACAGAGTACTCAGTCTTCTATGTGTCACAGCTAGGAGTATGAGGCATTAACGCCTCAACTCAAAATAGCGCTCCGACGCTTTCGAGGGGTTCGGATTCTTTGGCACAGTATTAAGATGTTCCAAGCACAGTAACAGTAGTGGAGTCGGGCCAGGAGTACAAATTCCTTTCTGCGAATTGTGAGAAACTTTCGCATCACGTCAACGATATCGTTGTCAAGGGACTGTATATAAATACTACTGTAATAGTGGTGTTGGCGTCTCAATTGCAGTGCAAAGCTTTAGGTCTCTCGAATTATCTCCAGAGGTGTTTGCGTAGGGGTCCTGTGCCAAGAGGTTTAATTGGTGTTGCGCGTTATCCTTGTAGTTTATTAATGAGGAAAAGTTGGTCTCCCTAAGTGTATGATGTGGCACTCTGAGCGTATGTCGATTGTCGGGAGAAGACACCTTGCTATTGCCTAGTCGACAAAGTCTTACTAGAACTATAAAAAGGGCCTCTTATCTGCCGCTTTAAACCTCACTTAGGAGCTCATCTGCAGAAGTAGCAAGGCAAAAGCTTGATAACTAGTTCAAATATGTATTAGATGGCAGCCTGGGTGGAATGGTCGTGCTGGTTATGGGAGGTCTGGAGTGCGCCAGACTCGCTAGTTCCCAGCCACCAATGAGCTGGATGCACAGGGAGAAGTTCAAATGGAATGATAAAGAAGACCTTGTCTCGTAGAAAGTTTGTATCTCAACTCAGATACGGAATTTGCCGCGAGATCAGCACGCGGAGTCAGCACCGTATGACGAGATATCGCAGACATTTGGCAGGAAGTTAATGGGCGCTATCAATAATTGTAAGTAGGTTATAAATAATCTTTGTAGATTAAATTTTATACATGATTGTACTATATACGAAAGATGCTACAATATTCAAAATTTAGTAACCGATACCGCCCGCTTTGTCCAATGTTTCCTTGCACATACGCAGAAATACAGCACCCAGTTCCTTACGGTGAAGAGGGATGAGACTGAAGAAGAGAGAAGCAGTAACACGAAACAAGGTCTTGCGATGTAGCCGTACCGAGTAGTTGTTCTTGAGGAAGGCAAAGAATTGCTCCTGCAGTTCATTCAGCAGCTCTCTGTCTGCCTCGTCCAGCAACGGCTTATCATCCTCAAGGGCGCCCGTGAGGTCGTAATTATTGGCGCTCATGAATAAAATATAGTCATACCCGCACAATGACTGCAACACCTTGCCAAGATCATAGTTGATGTCGCCCTCGGGAGTGAGATAATCCTCAAGCTGACACCGCACATCAATGAAGCTAACTGATCTCTCGTCATCCGAGATAATGGCATTGCTAAAGACTGGATCACCATGGATGACATTTGCATGAACACCCTTTTCCTCAGCCTCATACGTATCGAGGAACTCATTGAGACGTGCAAAAAGCGAGGCAGCCAAAGGACCTAGTGCGTCATAGCGATCACGGTGCTGGTAATATCTACTGCGCAGCTTGGTGCCATAATTGGCGTAGATATTAACAGGCCGATCTCTGGGAAGTTTTGGCGAGAACTTGGCTTCTAAAGCCTCTGAGCACTCCAACGTGGGCTGCAAGTCGCTGGGTGCGGTGTGTATAGTGTGCAGTGTCTCGAGGAACTTGATAAGACGGCCTTTGGTGATGGATCGGCCGACGAGGAGATGAGAAAAGGTACGTCCACGGCGGTTCTCCATTGTGATGCTGTAGGTCGACGTGGCGGGGATGTAGTCGACACTGTACACGGAGGGAAAGATACGAGATAGTGTTGGTGGCATGTGGGCGTAGAAGTACAGCTCACCCAGAATAGCCTCGGATTTACTCGACTTGATGACCTTGTCTCTGATGATCTGGACGGTATTGAAGTCACGTGCAGCAATCATTCCAGCCTTCTTGACGTCTTCGGCTGAGCTCTTCGGCGTTTGGTCGAGCAGAGGGCTGAGTTCAGGCTCGTCTAGCATCCAGCCGAGCTCACGCGCAGTGTCAAGATTGGAGTTGACGGCCAAGTCGTCGACGTATATGTCGGCATATGGCTTGCCAAAGTTGATCTCGTGGTAGGGGATCTCGTAGTCTGAGAGCTGCTTGAAAGTGACGAGACCGACGTCGGCGAGGACTGCGCCGGGGTTGCCGTGGTGCGTCTTCATTCTGCGTGCCGTTTGCTGAAAGCATGTGAGTATATGCGTTGAAGAACTCGATTAGTGTTGGACTTACAATGATGATGTAGTGACCAGCTTTGTAAAGCTGCTGCACAAGGCGGATATTCTTGGCAATAGGCGGACAAGTCGAGTAATCACCAGACACAGCCGGGACTCCCACGAGCGTCATATCCAAATCGAAGCAGAATCTGCGCTTCTTCAAAGTCACAGGCATGCTATGGTTATCAGTCTTGAGGGCTGCTAGTAGTTCCTGCAACTGCTCTGGTGTCCCCACGACAGAGAAATCTTTCTTCTGTATGGGCAAGCCGATGAAGGGAACACCACTGTGAATCATCATGGAGATGACTTGAGAGGTATAGTATTCGCCCACTTCGGCACCGTCGGGATGTTTCACGTCGAGGTTCTCGGCGGCCCAGGACTTGAGGTCGGTGGCGGAGGGGAAGACGTATGCGCCTGTGTTGGCTTTGTTGCTGATTGCTTTCTTCTCTTGGATGTCGACGATGGTGTCCACACCGACGAGTCTGAATGAAAGCATGCTATTTAGCATTGGTTTTGGAGATTTATGGGGTGATAAGGTGAGATTGGGAGTAACTTACGATTCGTTTTCGATCTTGATGTAGGAGAAGATGGGCTTGTCGCCTTCGTCGATAAAGTAGAAGCAACCACCATGGCCACCGGGCATCTTTCGGACAGATGAAAGGATATCGTACCAATAGATTGTGTCGCAGTCGAGAGAGACGGTTCGATGTTGCAATTGCTCCTTGGTCATGCTCTGAGTGACCATGTATAACTGGAAGAGGACAGAGTTAGAAAATGTTGGTCCCAGATCTCCCTCTTTCCTGTATCTATGGCAGCAGTTGTTCAACTTACAGTTTCACTGGCGCCTTTTGTCTGGTGTCGCAACAGCAAGAGCTTCAAGTTAACCTTGGGAAAGGTCTTGCTGACAAGCTGGCCGATTCTGAACTCATTGTCGATGTGCTCATTGACAGCGATCCACAGTGTATCCTTGGGTCGAAGACTGAGGTTGTCAATCAACCATAGGAGCATGGGCTGTCCAACAATGTTGATGAGGGGTTTTGGGAAGCGATAACCCTCTTTGGCAAATCGTGAACCAATACCACCAACAGGGATGATGACATTGACTGGCTCATAGTCATTTGTGTGGCCGTTGGTAACACCGTTTTCTGAAGTTTGATGAGGCATGGCGAAGTATGAGTGATCTGACTGGGCTTGGAGGATGCTGGAACAACTCAAAACAGAGCTTGCGGTGCCAGACTCTTTAAGACCTCGTCACGATGTACGAATTTTGCCTCTCGGAGAAGAAAAGAAGAAGTATCCCCCCAAGGTGAGAGGCAAGCATCCAACAGGTGCGCCACTCCATTCAATGATGCTCCAGAATCACCGACTGAGACATCCACCATCCTGTCGAAAGCGTCCAGAACGGATTCATCAGAAGCCATGTGGCGACTGCAGGGGAACGATAGGCTGCAGTTCTCGCCAAGACTCGGCGTCAGCCAGACCCGACGCTGAATCAAATCAAAAACACACTTCAAGCAGCATACCTCTTACTTCCCCTCTCCACCATTGCCTGGGATAAGCCTTTTCTCTTATCATCTAGCCAGGTCCCCCGCATGCAGTGAGACCCTTGAAGAATTCCAAGAGATAAGTGGCGTCAGCCACTCCGTTGTCGATCCAGCTCGATACCAAAACCAGGCCAGAATTAGGATGGAATGTTGGCTATCCCGTAGAGGAAATGCTGGACTGGTCGAAGTTTTGATGGACATGTTTCCGGCGACTGGGTTGTCGTCAGAATAATGTAATGAAGGGCCCAGAAGGTTGACTTGTAAGGGGGATCGACGTACAACAAGGTTGTCTTGACACAGTGCATAATTGAGTGCGATTACTAGAGCACACTAAGACAGTCATTGCAGTTACAGAAGAGACAGAATAACGCTTTCATAGAAATGACATATACCGAAATTTCATATGGCAACAGGATTTTGCAGAATTAGATATCTCGTTGCTGGGCATCTGAGTCCGTATAAGCCGTTACGTTCCAAGTAATGATTGTCTAAGCCATAAGGCTGGGTTATTCCGTTTTCAATATTTCCGTGCCAAGCCCAGTTCCTGAAGACGTCTAGCCCATTTCAAGGCTTAACGCCACAAAAAGTACGTATATCAACGTATCGTAGCTTTTGGGGTACCGGAGCCCGTTGGAATGATCCAGACAAGAATTACCGTGATCTGGGTCTGCTTGCGAAATGTTTGTTTCAACCAGACCATAAAGTAAAATAATCACAAATGTTAATATCCGTTTTATGAAGAAGCTCTAGATGCTTCGCTTTGAACCTTCCGTGTATCCAACATTTCCTTGCCAATTCAGCCCCCCTACCCAATGCGGCATATTCACGGCAGCCCCTGGAGGGACCAGAACAACGGACCTGGTACCCGAAAGGTAATAACAAAATAGCAAAGTGTGATTCGTTAACGATTCGTTAATCATGGTTGCATTCTTGAATGCGGAATGTGGCGTGCTGTAGTTATGTTGGTGGCTTACAGCTACTATTCGTGGCTTGATCTCGAATACAGACAGTGCAAACATATCAACCAAGTTACTTATCGACAGCCGCTTACAAACCCATAAGCATATTTCTAAGGGTCCTAAAATTCACCACGCGCTGGTGTTCTTTTCATTCCCATCCTCCTCACCGTCACAGCGCAGAACACGACCATGTCTGCAATTCTACGAAAGATGACACTGCGCAATAGCAGTCCTCAACGAGCCGCTTACCTCGCGGCACTGGGTCTCATCGGGATCCAGGTAGGCATAGGAGTTATTATGAAGACTGCTCAGCGCGGTGGCTCCTATTCCTTCTCACCATCGGGGTCCATCACTATCTCTGAGTTTCTCAAACTTATTCTCTCTACTGTCTTTTTTTACCGAGAGTGTAAGACGAGGGTGCAGACGGGCGTTGGGCCGTCTACGAGGGGCTCGGATGCTGCGTATGCGTCGCTGTCGGATGATCATCAGGATTATGAGATCCAAGATAAAGATGAAGATACATCATCATTGACGATGATGGATTCAGAGGACGAGGAAGCAAGGGGGGCTGTGTCTTCGTCGGAGCCCCTCCCTTTTGGTCTGTGAACATTTTGGGGTTATGTTCGTGGTGAGGTTAGGAATGATGTGAGATTCGGGTTCTACAACTTGGCGCTCCTTTATATTCTTATCAACAACTCGGTCAGTGCCTCCTTCTATCATCATATCGGAAAACTTGAACTAAAATTCGTATCCAGATCTTTTTGAGTTACAAGATGGCGGACCCAGGCACCATTCAATTGACAAAAAGCGGCGTTACTCTCATCACAGCCTTGGTCATGATGGCGACTCTCAACCAACAATTATCCAAGATCCAATGGATGGCAATCACCATGCAGGTGAGTATCTACCTATTATAATTGAGATTTCAGAACTAACAACGGACACCATCAGCTCAGCGGTCTCGTCGTCACACAATATCAGCCCGGCAAAGGAGCCCTCTACTCCTTCGACACATACGCCCTCCTTCTCTTTCAAGTCTTTATTAGTGCTTCATCGGGCGTTTACAACCAAGTCCTCCTCAAAGCCGACGATTCGAGTCTCCACGCCAACAACATGATCTTATACGCCTCGGGTACAGCCGTTAACCTTGCCTGTCATATCACCATCAAATGCATAAGCCCAAGTGAGCCTAGTTTCTTTGAGGGATACGGGAGTATTGATGCCATTCTCGTGATTGCGAGTAATGTCTTTATTGGCCTTGCAATCACTGCCGTGTACAAGTGTAAGCCCATATTTACCTATCACGATATCTCATTCAATCAGCTACTGACTGACCACTTTTCTTAACAGATGCCGACGCCATCATCAAATGCTTCGCGACCGCCTTTGCGACCGGTATACTGCTATTCATAGCACCTCTCATCTCAAATACGACTCTAAGCTTCCTCGTCGTTCCAGGAACATTGATCATCTTTGTCGCCTCGTGGCTCTACATGGAGAACCCCCCAGCAAAGCCTACAAATACAAACTCCAAGCCCGAGGTGAACAACAGTTTCTTCTTGAAACTAGGCGCTGTCGCTAGAAAGAGAAGCATGTTGCTCATCTTTATCAACACTTTCATCACAGTCATCGTGGTGGTGGCACTGGCGATGTACCAAGTGGCCATGCCAGACCAGATCATAGCCACTGCGTCTAGTGATGTAAGCACAAAAGCCATGACAACAAATCAAGCAGCAGACACTCCAGATATTGTCACTTCACCATTCAAAAATACCATGGCCTTCATCAGATGGAACTCTGTTCACCCCGAGCGCATCCCAACGCTGATGAAGTACAAGCCCTTCTTCCGCGACATTCACATCTCAATGCCCGATATGATGAAGAATGAAAGCGTTGCCCCGGATTATCACAACATAACCCATGATCAAAGCACCCTCACCTTTCACATCTACCAGCAGGTAGCGGAAACGATGCAGTTGATCCTCGACCAAGAGCCAGAGATCGACGGCCTACTGTACTATCACTTTGACTCGTGGATTGACCCTCTTGCCTGGAGCAACATCGATCGCAACAAGATTTACTTCCCCATGACTTGGCCCGAGATGAAGCCCAAAGGACCCCAGTTCTCATGCATGAATGACACCAAGGACTATGACTGGGGAGGTTGGGCTGGCCCGCATTACCACCTCAAGGCCCAACTGGCGAGCGCCCAGCTAGATCACCTAGACCTGGGCTTCGTGATTGACCACCACGAGTGGTGTGTCGGTTGGAGTGACATTTACTTCATCCCCAGAAAGTTTTTTAAGGACTACATCGTCGCAGCACCAATCTTCAAGTCCTTTGATGTCTTTCATGAGGTCGGCATCCCAACAATGCTGCACATCATCGACATGAGCCATCGCGAGAACCGCTACGTTCCCGCAATGGAGTTGTTTGCAGACTGCTGGGGTTATTGTTGCGCTGATAACCCTACCATCTACGACGTCACGACCTATCGATGTGGCCATCGACTTGATCACCGTAATGAAAAGGTCACGGGAGCCTTTTATGATAAGCTTGAGGAGGAGACGCGCGTGTTGGGGAAGCCTATGAACGGTTCTCACGTGGCTAATCTTACGGAGGCCTTTCCGCTGATAAAGGAGGAGGATAAATTGAAATTACTAGAAATGAGTACTGCAAAGGCAGCTAACTCAACACCGTCGAAGGCGGCATAACACCTGCACTCATCTACTATGTATTATAAGTTAAAAAAAAAAAAGAAAAAATAGAATAACGTGGTTGATAAGCTTGTGACCCAGACAAGTATGTGACGTAGTATACTGTACACCTAGAAATAACCTACCCTATAGTATGTAAAGTTATAAATAAATTAGCTAAAAATCTAATAAAATTTTTTCTTATAGTAGTATAGTTAGCTTTATTAAATAACATTTTTTAAAGATTTTTAGCTATTTTATTTTATATAGAAAACCTTATCATACAGTGTATTTTACAGTGTAAATAGTGTTTAAAGTTTATAGCTATATATAATTTTTTTAAAATTTTAAGACAAATAATATAACTTATTTTA
>PVPY01001224.1:0-57758 GCA_002982035.1 Fusarium algeriense | reverse complement strand
AATTAGGATAGACTTAAAGTCTAGGCCTAAAAATAGGCATAAGAGTAGCACTAGCCTAATGCTTAGCATAAGGGGTAAGGAGAGCTAAGTAGGGCTAATAGGGGACTAAGGGAGGGCTAATAAAGAGCTATAAAAGCGGCAGCCTATATTAGGTTACGTGTCACTTGAGTTTCGTCTCCGAATACCGAATTGATAACCAGATGAACTGATAGACACTCAACATAGATCAACAGCGACGTGACAGTATTGAAACCGCTCTCCGCCAGTATCGCGAAACGATACTGCAGCACGATCTCTTATTGCTGCGTATTCTAGTAGATTAGGTCGAAGCCCAGCCTGTTCCAACTGGCTATAGAGAATCATCCGCACAATTCCTACGAATGCGAGCAATCGAACGTCTCGTTCATTTTCCCGAGTCTATCAAGTCGCCACGAGAGGTCCTTGATGAGTGTTTCCGTGATAAGCTGGTCTATATGGGCTGTCTGGATGGAGTCTTGGCGGTCCAGTTAACCTCGCAAAAAGAAGAGAATATTTCGCTAGTATTCAGGCAAACATCGCCAAAAGAGGTATGAAGGTTGACGAGTTTCCCCCGGCAGACTTAGAGTACCTTTGCACACTTATGCGTAGCGTCACAGGTCCTGGCCTTCCGTTTCATCGAACAGTATGCCAATGGAACTTCGTGGCGCCTCTTGAAACTGAACAGGTGGAGGTCATAGTGGAGGCTATCTGTATACCACTTCGAGATGAGACAGGAGAAGGGGATATTAACCACCTCACGTATATATGGGAGGATTGGGATATTGCCATAGCATTCCAGATCGGTGGCGGCCCTCGCTCATGGGGTGGCTCATTCGCTATATATTGTCGCAATGAGGACTATAAGCAGTGGAAATAGAGGTATGGTGTACACGACGACGAGTGGTGTAGCGACGTCTATGAAACTATGGAGGATTTTCTTGGCTTTTATGCTCACTTTAACGAGCGAACAGAGGAAGAGCTTAAGAAGGATGTCCCAAGCTTGTCGGCACTACAGTAGTAGTAACTGCTTCAAATATTTAGCAATATCTTGATCTTTTCGCGACCGGTAAGCCTTATATAGACTTTCCGCTAAGCAATATGTGCTTAAAGTGGACTTATAATACCGCTGAAGAATGGTTCAAGGGTGAGGGGCTTGATAGTGAAGATGAGGGAAATGTCAGCCGGAGCGCAGCATATGATACATTTTGGGAAACATGATTGATGCATGCGTATCAATAATCTGCTTATAAATTTGTAGCTTCAAAGATGAAATCGCTTATTTTTATGGAATGGGCTGATGAATTGGTCAGATACGGTTAGAGATAAGCAGGGTAACATAACGTTGAGACTTGGCAGCTGACATACGCGGGCTATACGACAATTAGTCATACAACTTCACGGTATCGTGTAAGTGTCAAGTTGCAGACAAATATATAAGACCACAGTACATCCTCACGGAAAAATAGGCATCAAACCAAAAAGAAATACGACAAAATGACTACTACTAAAGGAATTGTCAACATCGCTCCTGGCCACGCTGAGGTTCAAGACATCGCTATCACAGATCTTGAACCGGGTTACATTAGAGTCAGACCTACGGCATGGGCTATTAACCCAGATGATGTCTACCATCTTGATCTAGAAGGTGATGAAAGCTGTGTCGGTGCTGTTGTTGGATCCGACTATGCTGGCACGGTTGTCGAGGTTGGATCAGGAGTCACAAGAGACTTCAAGGTTGGAGACCGCGTCGCAGGCTTAATCAGTGGACAGTACGCCAACCTTTCAATGTGAAGTGGTAGAAAAAGCTCTGAAATGTTATAGAAACCTCTTGCGAAAGCATGACGGCGCCTTTGCGCACTTGATCCATGTCAAGGGCGATATTCAGATGAAGATCCCCGAGAACATGAGCGATGAAGAGGCAGCGACCCAGGGTATTGCACTCGTCACTATGGTACGTTTCATTTTCTCGCACCTATCAAATTACGAATACATGTTAACAACTGTGCTCAGGGGGTTGGCTTATACCAAACCCTTCAACTTCCTCTCCCTGATACTTCGCCAAAAGAGCCTTTCCCCTTCTTCATCTACGGCGGCAGTACAGCCATGGGCATATCTGCCATTCAACTGGCAAAACTCTCCGGTGCGACAGTCATAACTACTTCCTCTCCCGCCAACGCAGATTACTTGAAGTCATTGGGTGCTGATCATGTTCTTGATTACAAATCCAAAACTCTTGCTGAGGACATTCTCAAATTACCTGGTGGACCTCTCCTTTACGTTTTCGACACTCATCCAAGCAATACTAGCGCCGCAATCTCCGCGTCAATACTGCAGGAATCTCCCGCCGCAAAATACGTCTCTCTGAACCCAGGTTTTGAAAAAGAAGTCAAACGCCTCAACCCGTCCGTCGACGCCAGGTATATCCTGGCATACTCATCCACTGGCGATCCGTGGATGTACGAGAACGAGCTTTTCGAGGCTGTGCCTTCGGACTTTGCATTCCAGAAGAAATTTGTTAAAGTGGCGGAGAGGCTGTTCGAAGAAGGTCTAGTCAAGCCGCCGCGTGTTTTTCTTAATAGAGGTGGAAGTGGCTTGGAGGGCGTTTTGAAGGGACTGGTGGAGCTTAGGGAGAAGAGAGTAAGTGGCGGTAAACTTGTGTATACGAGGGACTGAAGATTATTAATCGTTTAGTTTGGGTGTAAATCTGTGAAGATCATAACAGACTGGCATGAACTTCGAGTACAGAATAACATTCAAATTAATTATTAAACACTATCAAGTGACTAGTATATCCGTTAATAAGCAATTCCAACCGTTGAGCTTGTTCTGCTATGTGAATCATGAAAATCGTTTATCTGACCCGGTGAAGTCGCGACTGTCGTCTCAATGGTCCTTATGATCCCACTCTGGCTCTCAAGCCCTTGAAGATCCATCCCAAGAGAACTATCGCGGTCTTCTGCTTCTATCCGAATAGTATTATTACCATGGAATATCTCATGCGCACCTGAAAGCGCGGCAGATGGATTTGTTCGAGCAGTTGCTGCCATGCTTTTTCTGTGGTTGGCGCTGGAGTGGCGGTAGTACATATCATTTGACGGTTTTGACCCAGTTGCTCCAGCTGCACGAACGATCTTGGTGATCAGTTCGGCCATTTTCATCTCGATCTGGAGTTTCAGAAGGTAGCAGACTGGATGAAATGAGAGGTAGCTTGACACTGTAAGCGCAGGCCTCTTGCGATCTCTTCCTAGACCGGGAGGGAAGAAAGTACTTACACAAAAGCTACTCTGCAAAGACATTAGCCCAACCAAAACGACCTCAAAGATGTCAGTCGTAGAAGCAGAATTTGTACATGGTTCTACCTACATCCAATGAAAGCGATAGGAAAATGAGGACCAAATTCATGTGATAGAGAGGGATATCCTTGGTCAATCCATTCTCAATGAGCCTCGATCTAACCTGTAGATGAAGTACGCCTTTAACGCTCCATCGACAAGAGCAAAGATGACTTTCTCGCACCGATCCCATATAGTGTTCAGCCAGATCCACCAGTCATTAACCTGTAACCGCGCTGGCATCCAAATGACAAAGACGCTAATGTTGACTGCCAGAATAATGGCAAAGACCAGCCATTTGAGACGTGCTGCGCGACCGGGAACAATCATTAATAGACCGAGTCGGTTGAGTATGATCTGAAGAAGGAACTGAATTTGGAGCGCCCAGAACAAGGCTGAATTATGTTAGAAGGCACTGATTGGCGAGTACTTAGAGCCTTACCGACAGAGAAGTAGAAGCCAAAGCTGCAATAATCAGTAACTGTAAGAACACGAAGTCCCAGCCGAAAAGCTTACCTCGGGTCGATATACTGTCGCTGAAACCCCCAAGCCAAACACCCGAGGACCATGCTACTGAACCAAACTGCCCAAATCATAGCGATAGAAGTTGTTATACGATTACATCTTTTCCAAGCCCCCCAGCTCTGTCTAGCCCCTTTTATCGCTGAGAATAAAGCAACTCCCAAAGAGAAGCCCCATAAAACACTAGCTGTGTTTATGTCGACTTCACCAGGGACCTCGCGGACATATGTATCCGGGATGAGATACCCGTACTGGCCCATCTTGGTAATTCATAGAGTTAAAAATAGACAATGATGGGAAAGAAAGAAATTTAAGGAGAACGGGATTGTTAAATATTGTCTTTTCGGGACTCCCATAGAGTTTGAACGGTACATGGCTTTGTGGCACCAACAAACTAAGTCTAGGGTAAAACTCAAAAAATCAGATCCAAAGTCCAAGATCAGCAATATTATGCTAGCCTCTGCCACATTACAGCGAGGCTTCCGCTAGAACACACAAAGAATGAGGCTCCTCATACATACTACGTAACCAAGGCTTATTCGGATAAAGGCAATGGAACAGATCGAATACAAAAACGGATCGTGGCGTCGAAAGTTGGTTGTGGCTTCAGGGTTCTACCCAGATCTGCGGGAGGATTGTGATCGACGGTTTGCCAGCCTCATTACTTGGCAGTAACTTTAAACACCTTATCAGTCTAATTACCATGTGAAAGTGACATTCCTACCTGAATCAGATTGTTGGTAGGAATAACTAGATTAAGTTAGAAGCAACAGAGACATAAGCAGAAAGGATGGTGTTGTCTGCGATTTGGTAGTGAAATAGGATAAGCGCGACAAATGCAATTAGATTGATAGAGCACAGAGACGGAACATAAATTGATTGTCAGTGGTTTCATGGCTAAGGACATGCGAAAACAGGAAAAGCCTGGATGTTATTGGTTCTTGAGATACCTCATTTCAACTCATCTGACTTGTCAAGCTTACGTATTGCAAAGAGCTTATATGCGATATTTTCCAGTGATATCACGATTGCCAAATAAGTACAGATTTATTCTTAGGCATCAGTATTGACCATGTAAAGGAGAGGGGTCAGATTCTGGATATAGCGCTAAATGGTTATAACCAGGATCCATCCAACCCCGCTTGTAAGGCAGAACTACTCTAACCTCTAGGCTAACTCTCAATCTCACCTTTGTAATTACCGAAAATGTCCTCACCTGAAAAGATCGCAGGGAGGTGGCTTCTCAGCCTCTGCAGCAGAGATCCCTCCGCAGAAAGAGACCAGCTCCTCACACGGCTGGAGCAGATAAAATTCGACGAATTCTTCGCCCTGTATGGTCAATCCTCTGTGTTTAAGAAATACCATGTCGAGGCCGTGCGCAGATGCTTGGCCAAAGAGCTGAGGCCGGATTATCCGTTAGCTCGTGCGCTGTTGGATAAGGATACTACCGGTGAGCTGTTTGTTGGTGAGAGAAATTTGCTACAGGTTGCGATTAAGAGGGCAAGGATTCATCCGGGGGATCTTGGTCAAGATGCGAAGAAGTCATGCCCTGAGCTTTTGGATATTGTAAAGCTGCTTATGGCTCATGGGGCAGCCGTGAATTGCCTTGACGATGATGGGTACTCGCCTCTTGTTTACTCTTGTATCTTGGGGTATGATGAACTATTTCGCTTCTTGATTGCTTCTGGAGCGGACATTTCGACCATTCAGCAGCGCAGGCCTCCGCAGCAGCTCATCAAAGAAAGAGAGGCCGCCAAATCAGGAGAGTCTGTAGAACCACCAGGTGATGGGTTGGAGGAGCAAGTGAATCTTCTGCAAATCACACTCGATGCTTTGATCTCCCCTCAAGAAATTGTCGATATGACCTGGGTTGGATGGCCTCCTGGTGTAAACTTCGATGTTCCGCTATGGGATCTTGATCTAGACGCTACTTGGGGCGGCATTATCATTTATCTCTTGGAGCAGGGGATTTCATATCCAAAGGATGATCCTGGTTTGGTGATGCTTCTTCACATTGCCTGCCGTAAAGGATCGTTGGAATATGTACAGAAACTTTTGGACCGCGGAGTTGCTGCTGATGTGGCTGGCCCGAGAATGGTAGACGGTGGACAAGGCGAGGGCTCGACTTTTGGAACGGCTGTGCATGCTGCAGCTGCTGGAAGGCAGTTTGACGTCGCTTTGGCGTTGATTGAACATGGCGAAAGTGCGAGTTGTCGTCGGCACTGCTTTTTTGATCGTGGGTATACCAGGGGAGAGTTGACGCCCGTTGAAGTCGCTATAGCTGCGACTCGATACGCAGACGATGGCGATGTCTTGGACTTTCTTGGGGAATTCATGTCGCGCGCAAAAGATCTTGAGGATTCCGATCATCAGGCTGTATTAAAGCACTGCACGAAATGGAATAAGCTTGATGTTGCTAAAAACCTGCTCGAACGCGGAGTTCGACTCGACAAGGTACCAAACTCAGTTTCAAGTGTAGAGATGGCAAATCTCCTGGTGTCGTATGATATCAAGCTGGACCCAAAAGCCCTGCAAGAGAAAGCACTTGCGAGAAGAGATTTGGACCTTGTTCGATGGTGCGTCAACGCATACGGTCCGTTACTCCCCGACGACCCCGAGTCATGGGGCGAAATGGCAACTCGACTGTTGAGCTCGGGTGGAATACATATCGATAGCATCGAGTATCTGATCACCGAGTATCCCGGCCCACACATCGACACAGTTCTCATCTCAAGGACTCGACTGCACGACGACAGTGAGGAGTCAAGGGAGACAAACTGGCTTCATATAGCTATCTATAACGATAATTTAACAGCTATCAAGATCTCACTTGAAACTGGTGCTGATCCTAGATGTCCTGGGTTATCGGTCGATGCACGTACGGCGATGAGGAGTGAGGTACGACCCTTTCGAGAGATTCCCGAGAGACTCGAGATTGTGAAGATGTTGGAGGAGAAGCTGTCTGGGGATGAGGAATGGAGTATGCCTTCATATGAGGAGATACGGAACCATGTTCCTGAGACTGTAACGGCGCAGAGACAAGCTCTGGATGAGAAGATGGAGAGTATGGTCAGAAATCGACAGGAAGTCCCTTGCGCAGCGCCACCAAAGGTAGATGACTTGCAGCCAGCATCACCATTGGGGGTCACTTCTTCAAAAGGCGTTTATCAACCCTTAAGTAGCAACAGTTCGTTTCGTCTTCTTGAGTTACTCCCCTCAGGCAATCGATCCCATCCTCTCGTTGGCCGTCTGGTCGATAGCGATATCACCTTCCAACCAGACTATGAAGCCCTTTCATATGTCTGGGGCGACATCACACCAGTCAAGTACATCGACATAGCGGGTCAGGACATCTCCATCACATCAAACCTTCACTCAGCACTCATCCACCTCCGCCGCCCCGATACCGTTAGAACACTTTGGGTCGACGCCCTCTGTATCAACCAATCCGTCCACGGAGAACGAAACCAACAGGTCCGCATCATGGGCGATATTTACAAATCAGCCAGTCAAGTCGTAGTATGGCTCGGTGATGCAGCTGATGATTCGCATCTTGTATTCCAACATCTCAACGGCGAGGATATCGTAGAAGGTGAACCCGACCACCACAGAGTTCTTCTAGTACATCACCCCGCGCCACCAGAAGCAAAGCGTCGAGCCTGGAATGCCCTCGTCAAAAGACCTTGGTTTTTCAGAACATGGGTCATACAGGAGATAGCTCTTGCAAAGAGGGCTGTTATAATGTGTGGTGAGCATTCGACGCTTTGGAGGAATGTTGATGAGAGTTGGAAACCTGACTTTTCTGGTGGTGCAAAGGGATTATCGAGTGTGAGGATGGCACCGAGGAATACAACTGACCATCCGATTGAGGGTTTTGATCCGGATCTTCATGCTTGGAGACTGAGACTCCTTGAGTTTGGGAGTGACCCGATGAGTATTCTGAGGTATAGCCGTGTTTGCCAAACAACCGAGATCCGGGATAAAGTCTATGGAATCTTGGGCCTGTTTGAGCCGGGATTTATACCAGTCGACTATGAACTCCCTGTCGAGGTTATCTTTCGACAATTCACAGAAGCTGTGATCAAACTCACCGACGATCTTTGCATCCTGAAGCATCTCGGTGTAAAGCGCAGCTACCCCAATCTTCCATCCTGGGTCCCTGACTTTACAGACACTTCGACGAAAAGCCTCCCTGAAAAGCAATGGTACGCTCCCTATCGCAAAGACGCAGAAGAGAACTACGACGTTCGGTGTGCAGACGGAACACGATACAGTATTCCTCGTTATTCTCTCGGTATAGAATATCTTCCAGGATTGAAATTTTCGAATCATGGAAGTTTGACTATTAGAGGAAAGATGGTTGATACAATTCGTGAGGTTGGGCCTGAACTTCCAGATGGTGTTTCTCATGCACCGGGAACTGAGGCCTTTGCAAAGGTCATGAAAGAGTGGGAAATTCTCGCCTCAAAGATGATCCCTGAGTGGAGGTTATCCGCTGACTCTTCAGTGACCAAAGCTTTCGCTAAAACAATTGCTGCAAGTCATGGCTCTGAATTATTTGGAGTTAGCATCGGCTTCACACAGTGGTATCGCCACTGTGGCACAGGCGTCCTCGAATCAACTGATCCATCCATGTTTCTTCGTGACCACGAGTTTTACCTCTGGTGGTTAAGCGTCGGCAACAAACACGAAGACAAAGTCTATAACTCAGATTCCAAAGATGATTCCGAAGAAGATTTCTACAACGAGCCTAATGATATTAGTTACTATCTTAAAGAGTTCTCAGAAAGATTTACATTCGCAAGTTACAGTCGATGTCTCTTTACAAGTGAGAAGGGGTCCATGGGACTTGCAAGTCCAAGAGCGAAAGCGGGAGATCGAATTGTATACTTCCCTGGCTCGGATGAACCGTTCCTATTGCGTAAGAGAGAGGGTCAAGAGGGATGGACGTTGGTGAATGATTGTTATTTGCATGGTCTTGATTTGGATATATTGTTTCATGATGCAGAGCATTTGGTTGAAGATTTCGAGATTTATTAAACAGTATAGAATTAGATTAAAGGGAAAGATATGTGCAGGTAATCATTTGTGAACGAGACCTCTGTGTAGGTTCTCAGGTTCGTGTTCTGCTAGAGCCACTGATTGTCCCTGTTCGCAAGATGCTCCTGACTAAGGGGTCCGTGACACAGGCTCAACTCACGAACAAGTCGCGTTTTTTAGGAACACTCGTCACGCCTTCTTTCTAAACAGTCGTATTGATTAACTGTCCCTTGCTTAGTCTTGGGTTGTATGACTCCTGCAACCTCTTCCCCATTTGCTGTTTCAGTCTTGTCACTGCACTTGATCACTGCACTTGATCACTGCACTCATTCCTGGAGTCTTCCTCGATGATTCACAAGACCAGTAGCAAACAGCATCATCTGCACTCAAGTATGCCGAATAGCAGTAGCAGCACATGTCTCGTGACAGTAGTGCTAGGGTGGTTCCAATCACTGCCGGTACACTCCTCCACTCTCGACTCGTCTCCGACAACTTCTCTTCTCTTCATATTCATCCTATAATGACTTAATACTTTCCCCTAGTGTCTGGAGGTCTTCTCTCATATCATATCTTTCATCCTCATCACCTACATCCACGACCTCAACCAAACCCTAACCGCCCTTGTTTGGATGGTCCTCTCGACATTTGACCATATCTTTCTGAAGCCTTTGCGTCTCGACATCTGCACAGGATCGACTCACTTCACTTTAGACATCCACAGTGAGTCAAAACATCCTGCATCTTCTATAAGCAAAGTCGACTCACACCTAACATCAGAAGGCCACATCAGCATAACCCAACCCAACATCCCCATCCTACCAGGCCGTCCTTGTTTCAACAGGACTCACTATCCGGAATCCCACATCTTCTACCCGTCTCTTCTATCCATCATCCCATAACGCGCCCGTCCTCATGAACCTCCATCAACACAACAAAGCTTACCACCCCCTTTCTTTCAGATCGCGAATTCTCTCGATGAAAGAGTCAGCATCTCTACCACCCGAAATTCCTATCGTCAGCACCTCAAACTTGGCAGCCAAACCCGAACCCAAGATGTCTGGATTTCCGTTTCTGAGACTCCCGGTGGAGATTCAGATGAAAATCATCCGGATGCTCATCCCTCCCATGGTTCTGCCCGAGCACATCACGACCAATGGTATCGTCGTTCGTAACGTACGAGCCGCAACACGCAATCTCATGTTGGTATGTAAGCAGATGAAAGGCGTCGTCTTGAGCAACCGAAAGCTCATTGGTAAGGACGTCCGAACTGGTCAAGTATTCTCATTTGATCCCACTGCTGATACTCTTCTCGTGAAGAAGGGTATTTACCCGGACTTTTTCTTCAAAGCTATCAACCATAAGGAAAAACACCTCTCCATCCGTCGAGTTATGTCTTTCTCGCAGTATCCCATGCTGCCAAGTCGTCTCGACCCTACCGGAAACATTTCAGAGGGGGTTGACGAAACTGACTGGAATCTCCCCACGTCAGATGCGACAGAAATGTGGAGAAATTTACCATTCAAGACTGTAATCCCCTTCCTCCGTCGTCTCGAGCACATGGAAGAGATGATCGTCGTCACCCAAAACTGCCCGCGTGACTGGCATATCGACTCCTTCCAGCAGTACGGACCAGACCCAGAACGTCCTCGAAAACGCTGGCGCCGTATTCACGAAGTTGACTGGGACAAATTGAAGTTCCCGCTGGATCCTGACAACAACCCGCTTTTTGAGAAGCTGAACAATCCTATTCACCATACAGGAATTGAATGGAAACTCCCACGATCGGGAGATCACATCAGTGCTTGGAACGATCGTTTCTGGTCCTACCACCGAACCCCTATGATTGGACTTCATGGGTATAGCAAGACGTCAAAGGATCAACCCAACAAGGAGTATGCGCTCGGCGGCAAATGGGCAGGTTTCCGTTACTCCCCAGACAATCATGAGGTCGAGTTTCGACCGTTGATGTTTGATGAAGTCGAGCACATTGTGCATCGACAATACCAGCCTGAGCAGGGTAGAAAAATGCCTGACAATCAGGATCCCCAATTCATTGCCCGGGTTTAGATAGCCCGGGATCGCAACAATCTACCCGGCGGCGCCTATGGGTGGGTCAAGGTGAAGCAGTACGATGAGGAGTATGACGAGAAATGGGTACAGCAACTTGAGACGACCTGGAAGATGGTGCGTGGCACGCTTCTGCGCTCCACCTATCGACGGTCAGCCCCCTACACGATGTCTCTTAATCCCGACCTCAGTGATTGAGAATGACGGCTTAGGTGGATAGCGAGGGTTATTGGCGATATGGGCCGAATGAGGAATGTGAAGAGCAGTAAGGACTACGGAATGCCAGAGTACAAATCACAGGGTTTTGATAGCATGTAATAGTGTGGGATGATGAGGGATATCGGAGTTGGAGAAAAGGCGTTTCGGAACACCAGGAAACATGTACACATCTTGCTTTGGACCAATCCGATATTGTAGTCTTTTGTGGCTGGGAATGTAGAATCATTAGGTAATTAGGTCAATCACTGTTAATGACACAAATACACAACTGTATCATGGGGAATCACTCTTAATGGCGAGGATATTGTAATGATGCGACCCAGATGTTGAATTGGGCATCGACTCTGACTTCAAGTCTGTCAAGACCGGCGTCGATACAGTCAAAATGAGCCACAATCAGATGAGCAACTACTCGTATATTCTAGCTCCATCTGGACGCTCTCGGATATCACCCCACCAACCTATCGGGGATGAATGGCATAGTGCTTGTGTATTGGTCTTTCATAGTCGGATGTGCCAGTGACTTGAAGTTTTCTGATTATCACATGTATCGACTGGCGGGAAAACACAAGCATAAGCTCTTGGGCTTCATGTTGATGTGCTATGGGCAAGAGACAGGTCATACGACACAAGCTTTTGAGAAAGTCCTTTAGTTCAGATAAGAAGAGAGGATACCCATGGGTTTTAATTCAGGCCGGTTTCTATGCACACCATACCCCTACTGGCGATCGAAAATTACCTATAATTGTAACAGAAAAGCGGAAACTAGGTCGGACAAGATCAGTCGAGCTTCTCTATATAGAACTGGAGTTCTTCCACCGGAGATACCTGGCCCATGGGCGTCGATCATTCAGAATCTCCAAAGCCACTCCATTAGAGACTGAAGTCTCAGAGACGTCGTCTTCTGAGCGCCGCGCTCTTCACCGTGATGTGTTGTGAAGGTCTTGAGAGCCGTAGAAACGATGATGGTAACGGCGGAGGCATGGAGGGCCGCGTATTCAAGTGACGAGCTTGGTTCTCCGCGAAGCTCTGTAGGTTCCATAAATGGCACTGATAAGATTCCGGAGAGCTGTTCGCCCTAAGAAGAATGCAGCCAGTTGTCAACTTCAGTTTCGGTGACAGTTTTCCGGATCAATTTAAACGGCAGAGTTCGGTGGTCTGTCTTTGATGGCAGGCTAGATAGTGCCTTCGAGGTCTAATCCTCAGTTCACTTCGTACATAAATCTGCAGTTCAGAAGACAAGAATGATGAGGCTACACCTTAGACCTTGACAAACTGTCGTGAATCGAATGAATACCTAGTCTTGCCTACTTCCATTCTGCCCTGAATTAACTTAGGAATCTTGTGAAATTTGTGCATAACTCTTGATGTAAATTCCGTGTAAAGCATGTCAAAGCTAGACTGACATCCAGCTCCATCCTCAGGGATCAAAAAACAAGTACTGTACTATCAAAAGATTCATGCAGCAGAGAACAAACAATAACACTCGCCATGAAAAGAGTTAAATGAAAGCCAGTCTCGCAGTCCTTAATCACATCCTGAACTCCAGCAATCTTCTCTAGAGTCTCCATCAACATAACCTTCTCGCTCAACGTCTCTAAGATATCTTCTCTTTCCTAGCAATCGTCCAAAGTACATATGCTCCAACAATCGATTCTTTTGTATCAACCATATGTTATACGATCAACAGTTGCTTCGGTCCCCTCAGCTCATCTTCAGATGATATCGATTTTCATCGTGACGACGGAGCAGAGTCTCGCGGACCATCTTCTAGGTGGTCGCAAGCTCTCGAACCCACGGCTCGTCGCCTTCCTCCGGCTCCTTTACCTCCACCCATGAGTGGTGCGGCTCGTTTCTGGGCTCCTTGCCCTCACGGACAATCTGCACCCGAGCAATGAAGTGCGGATCGAGGCCGCGTGGGAGAGCCCGATCCATTCCCGAGTAGTTATATCCCAGTCGATGAACAATTGGTTCGACCTCGTGCCACGCAAGAGGGGTGAACTCAACTTTCTGAGTCTCGGGATGATACCGGAAACCAGCCCATTTTCCTCCGAGGGAGCGGGTACCCCGACTGTACCCGTTGAGTCCAATGTAGGGTCGGTCAATTCTGGGCAGGTATGGTACCCTGGGATCAACACGGGAAGCAATGTCTACTGGAGAAGAAATTAGATATCCCCAGTTGATGGGGAATAGAGAGATGGGCAACTCCCACTGTATGCCTGAATCGGCTTGCACGCCCCTATTCTTGAAATAATAGGCGACCGGTTGGTGATGTGGTCCCACGCGGTTGAGACCCCACGTTTCTCCATGCTCACGAGGAGCGACGACATCTGGACCATGCATCTGGAAACCAGAGATGTTCCAGTTCCGATCCATCTCCGCGACGGAGACGATGAGTTCCTCGATAAGAGGGAAGAGGTTAAATAACGGTAGATTCGTCTTGAACGGCATTGCGTTCCAAATTCTCGAGATGTCATATCTCTGTGATTGATGTGATCGCGACACTATGAATATTAGCAATTGTTCATCAATTGTTCGGTTTCATTGAGACTTACGATCGCCTTGAGGATCCCAATCCATTGGCAACATTGGCCAAAGGCTGTGTGTCATCAGCCGACGGACGGGCAAAGCGTTCTCTTCAACTTCAGCTCCCTCTTTAGACTTCAGCCACGACATATCGCGATCAGGTTTTGGGATCCGCATTCCGAAAAGCACGAGTGTATCGATCTTAGGATTGAGTGTAAACTCAATCTTGCCACCCGTAGTTCGGATAGCCTTGATGGAGTGGATCTCATAAACGATCTCCTTGAACTGTTTGGATGTCAAGATGAGATCCTTGGTGGCGAGTTCTGAGGCTCGCCCGAACACTCTTGTGTGCAACTGATCCTCTGGACTCGACAGCGGGGGAATCAGGTACCCAAAGATTTGGATATTTACTTCCTTAGGAAGGCGGGAAAAGGGAGAAGACATCTGTGAAGTGAGTTAGTTTCAGATGGTAAGATGGGATGAGATAAGATATGGGTCCAAAGGATATCGAGTTAGCTCGGGCGAGGGCTGGTAGCTTACGGTGATGGAGTTGGATGATTATGCTGTTGTGTGTATGATAGCGATGTTGGCGAAGATCGCGAGGCAGATCTTGGGTAAGGTGGATAGCAGCAAGATGTTTAGGACAAATTGGGAAAGACGAAGATATGAAAAGGCGAAGAGGCAAATATTCTGGGGTATCTCGCCAAGTATTGCGCCGTCCGTTTTGGCTGCGATGAGTTGATATGAGATTGAGGTGACAAGAGTTGATACCTTCGGTAGGCTCAAGAAGATAAATCTCTTCAGCGTTGAGATAGGTTGGATGGGAAGACTCGCTAGAGTTGTGTCCAAGGGTGATCGCGATGTATACAGTCAAGATCTGAGCTGAAAGCTACGATGATAAAAGGCGGGCGATCGGGTGTTTTGATGGTAAAAGGAGATGAAAAGGAAGTGTTAGAATATGCAGGGGGGATGGAGGGATGATTATTTCGGTATAGTCAGACTGATGACTGTCTCAGTGGAGATGTATGAGTGAGAAATGCACTCCGTATAAGGTGTCTTCAAAGACGAGTCGCGATAGGTACCGTACAGCTGATAGACTGCTGCGATGATAGAAGGAGAAAGTTCGTGTGTTTGTGTCGGTGATGATATCGAAGCCAACTCTTGAGATGGCACAAGATTTCCGGTGATGAAGACTCAAAGATAGCCTGCACAATGCGATGATAGACGATGAAAGATGTGTCTTTGGTTGGAAGGTCAGAAGGCAGATGTTGTGAGATGTGTTGGTGATGATGTTGGTTGAAGAAAGAAGAAAGAAGAGTTGATCGGGGACGAGGTATTGATGAAGAATTAAGTACTCTGAGTCGCGGATTAAGGGAGAGTGACTGTCGCTGGCGCATCACTCGTGATGAGGATAGTGTCAGAGACGCTAGTCGGAGTGTGTTTGTTTGCCTGTCGGTGAGTGAAGCGCTCAGATTAGGGAATCACGGTAGACGCGTCTCCGGCCGTCAATCACATTTGCCAGCTAAACTTCTATGCCTTTGAATGAATCATCGTTGAACACAGTCACGGGACTCTCCGTTTCCTCGCGACGAGCTTGGCCAAGAACATATGGGTTGAGGGGAGCCAGGCCAACTGTTCACGTGGGCGGGCTTGTAGCCTTGTTCTAGAAGTTCGACACAGAACAAACGAGTCTTGCCATCCGATGTCAGTACAGGTACGGATACCAGAGTCGACAACAACGGAAGTGAGAGTGTTGTGAAGAACATACAACCGAACACTCATGATACTTCAATTGTACTGTAGTGTAAGTAGTATTCAAGATGGCACAACGAACTTGAACAGCATGGACCTTCTTTCCTCTTCACAAGGCGAATCATCCTGGAAGACACGTCTTCATCTTCAATTTCTTTCAACCTCTTGCCTTGACCGTTCTCCCATTACCTGTAACCTCGCGACTTGCAGTTTACCCCTCCTTCGCCTCGACCGACATCTGCTTATTAACCTGGACAGAACGAAGAGACTAATAACTGGGGCAGCGAGTACCGTCTCCGATCATAAGCGCATCCCAATCATGACTGCCACTGTGCACTGCCATGAATTCGACAGCAGCACGAAAGCCCTTGTCGAGTGTCCCCGAGCATCCTCCAATAAGCACTTCACCAGCAGCACATTGACTTTCGCTTATGTCGAGCACACCCCGAAACATCAAACTATATAAAACTATCGTAACCAATCTTTAGTCGTTCTTGAATCTGAGGCCACTGACGGGGACAGCGACGCCGCTCTCCAAGCACACTCTCCAACGACGAAAGATTAAGCTCTCCAGCGATTTTTATGCAAAGCATTGCTAGGTCATGATTTCGAACGCCAAAGCATAATCAGCACTATCCGGTATGGTGTAGTGGCTAACATTTCGCGCTCTCATAACCTGAGGGATTAGTACCGCGGAGCCCAGGGTTCGATTCCCTGTACCGGAGTTTCTTTTGCTGTTCATGGAAATTTTATTTTGCTTTTATCAATCTCGCAATTGTTTTCTTTTGCTCCCGACCTTAATCACGCTGGATTGGCATTGCGATTGGCATCAGCTAGAGTAATGGGTATTATGCACACTTAATGGCAAGCGGGGTCATTCTGAAGCACTCTGACATTGTGAGAGACCAAGTATTGACATATCTACTCTACCATCTCTATATCTTCCGATTTCTACTTATATCTCAGAACTCATTCTCGTTCCTTTAGTACATCGTCCAATTCGTCATTCCCTCGTCCCAATGTCTAGTAGACATAAAAGACCTCAGTCTCGTTATCCTGAGCACGAAGCTTCTGGTTTCGCCTCTTGAGAATAATCTTAGCCACCCAAGCAAGCGCAGCAGTACCAATACTGAAACCAGCGCTGCTTCCCATAGCAATAGCATATCTAGGCTCATCACTAGAAGGCCAGAGATAAGGAGTCCAGATGAAGCTAATGTTCATGATCATAGTAACCATGCTGATAGCAACAGCCTTCTTCTCCTTAGTCTGACCGCAAACAGAGCCGCACCAACCGAGGATGAGACTGTTGACGGCGTAGGTTCCGATGGTGAAGATGACCATGCAGACGTAGCGACCGGCTGTGTTGAGTGTGCAGGCGGCGGCGACGAAACCGATGACTGCGACACTCTTGGAGGCGGTGATGTGCCATGTTCGTTCGTTGTATTTGCCTGACATCCATGATACGAGGATTGTGCTTGCGCCGGCGATGAGGTAGGGTGGGCATGTGAGGACGAGAGTGATAGTGGTATTGAAGCCGAGGGTCTTGACAACAGTGGGGAACTAGCAGTGTCTGTTAGCATGTTGCAATCAAGCAAACTAGAATGAGAGTGACTTACAAAGTTCTTGAAACCATTGGCAGCCAAGTGAAGATGAGCCATAGCGCAAAAGATCCAAACCATAGGATCCTTCGCAGCCTGCTTAAGACCCTTGAAGGTGCTGGTCTCACCCTTATTCGCCACAGTATCAAGCTCCATACGGTTATACGCCAACTGTCTCTCCTCCTCAGTCAACCATCTTGTAGTAAGAGGGAAATCCGGAAGGACGAAATAACCAACAACAGCAATGACAAAAGTAACAGCACCCTGGAGGATGAAGAGCCACTTCCAGCCAGCAATACCAGCGACATCATCAAGACCGTGGAAAATACCGGCGGCGATGAGACCAGCGAATGCAGTGGCGAGAATGTTTCCAGTGTAGAGGATTGCGATTCGTGTGGCGACTTCTTTGCGGGTGTAGAAGATGGAGAGGAGATAGACTGCGCCAGGGTAGTAGGGTGCTTCGGTGAGACCGAGGAAGAAGCGGGTTAGGAGGAGACCTTTGAAGTCTTTTGCGACGGCGGTGAGGGCGCTGACGACGGCCCAGAGCATCATCATGATGCCCTATAACAAGTCAGTTTTAGAAGGCGTTGGAGGGAGAGGGGAGAGATGCTTACCATGTAACGAGAGGGGCGGGTTCGGGTCAAGAACATGTTGGAGGGGATCTGGCCGAGGATGTAGCCAACAAAGAGAATGGAAACGCAAGTCTGATACTCTGCATATTGTGAGCAAAAGGTTTTGTGGTTAAGATGTGACGACTTGACTTACCAGTTCCCTTGAGATTAAGATCCTCCTCAAGATCATTCAGTCGCGCAAGAGCAATGGCATTTCGATCAAGATAGTTGAGCCAATACATGCTCCAAAGCATAGGCTGTCCCTGTTAGCACCTCCCTCAATCTTCACATCAGATCAGTAACTCACCATCATCCATCGATCAAGCTTCTTCACAAGAGCAATCTCCTTAGGATCAGTCTTCTCATGAGCACCAGAGTAATCAATCTTCTCAACCTGAGGGATCGGCTTCTCAGGATACTCATTTTGAAAGATCTGAGGCTCTTCACGAGCAACATCGACTTTCTCGTCACGTTGAGCCATGATGAGTTATAAGCCAAAAAGAAATTGTAAGATTGTAAAAGAGGTAGCTGGGTAGTCAAAGCGATTGACTGCCTTGATGAAAACAAAACAGTAGGCAGATCGCGAATGTTATATAGACATTCTTAACAGTCCCAAAACCTGGGGATGCACTGATAATCCTCCAAGTTCCCCCAGACCAATCCCCCGCAATGCGGGGTGCAGAGTAGGAGTCGGCAATGCCGTAAACACTTCGGAGGGCAGATCTGGTAAGCAGGTCTAGTAGATTAAGTTGGTCTAGAACCAAACAGCCCGTGCGGTAAGAACTTGGGGTAGTACTCGTTTTACGAAAACAGGGATAACTAGCTGACAACCACCAACAACTTTGATCAACAGATGGTCTTTGCTTTTGGTGCACGAGCAGGTTTATTGTCACGCTAGAAAACGGTGCCAAGATGAGTTAAACGATTATGGAAGTAGTTCCGGCGTTTAACAAGCCAGATACTTCTGACTAGACTCTTGCTGTCAAGCTTTGGAGGTGATGCTTCTTTTCTTCTAGAAATGATAGTCAACAACAGTAGCGTTATCACCACTAGCTTCAGTCTCGTCTGTGATTTGTAGAGAACCTTGTGCACAGCCTACCTGGAGATGCTCCAAAACAGCCACTCTATTTACAACCAAAAGAGGTTGGACTCCAAGTTCATTTCCCCACTGCGGGATTTCTCGAACCGTACGCCCGCAGGGAGTAACATCGGCCATACCAAACAGGGAAGGAGATTAAGCTTAATGATTAAGGTTGCGGAGAAGGACATGGGGTAAAGAACAGGGATCTAGAAGTGAATACCGTTCCCCGCGTCATTTGTGCTTGAGATGTTTGAAGTATTTGATGATTGTTTTGGTAACTAGTATTAATGTGTAGCGTTTGCATGGATCATTATGCTGGCCAAGACTCATGGTGGTAGTTGTCTCCGCATAATGAGCATTCTCTCCCTTGATGTTCTCCATTCTGGCTTGGCTACTCCGTCTAGACTTGGCTGCCTCCGCACCCTTTTGGCCAAGATGTCTCCTCTCCTTGGCTACTCTCCTCCTCGTTGACATCACCTCAAAGCGATAACATTAATGTCAACAACATCGTTGATTGACCCTTCAATATCCCAAACTTTGCGCTATAAAGCTCACGCAATGACGGTAATTCAGCTACCAGTGGTATGGCTTGTGAACTGAAACCATAATCCCATGTCTCTGGTATCTACAACATTGACAGGGATATCCTGTGAGACAGGGTCACGAATACCACCCCAATCAATCGTACCGAGTGGGAATGTTGGAGCCTAGAAATTGGAGCATTGCATCACAATATCGTAGCCCCGTATCACAGTAACCCTTGGCGAGTCCAGACCGTTCCGAAGATTTCCGTACTAGTTTAGCAGAGTGTGATATCTGCGGGGGATCTTACACATCCCCCAGAGAGAGAGAGAGAGAGAGAGATGAGGGGTTGGGGGCTGTTTACTCCGAACTTCTCAAGTGCCAAGTAGTGCACTCCACTAACGCTGCTCCGCCACGATTACAATCAGTAATCATCCAGTAATACGTCAACAAAACGACACCAGGATCATTTTAAGCACGCTGATCTCAGTACTACTGCAACCCAATATTTCTAGAAGAATACTCATGCATTCTAGTCATGCAAGTATTAACCGTAAAAAGAGCAACATTCCAGTAGCCGCCTGCACTATTGACTTTGACGCCCGCAATCGTGAATTTAATAGGCTCAAGATAAGTCGGCTCCCGAATTCTTTTCGACGCCGGGTAAAGGATCTTCCGCTAGACTTGTTCTCGAAGGATTCACCGCCTGATGATTGGTCTTGCAGAGCGTTTAGGTCTAGAGCTGACGGCCCCAAATGCGCTGTGACGTTGTTCCACTTGGTGAGCTTAGTCTTTCTGGGGTTTAGCTTGGCTTTGGTTAAACATCAGCTATTTCAGCTAAACAGGAAGGGATTATCTTTCCCCGCAAGGGTATCTCACTGTGATAACTGGGGAAAGGATGTCTGTAAGATGAGCACGGACACTTTACTCAAGCGAGGTCGCCGGTGGAATTACTGGATTGGTTAAGTTGATGTTGTTGGTTTGGATATTCGGATGCTTACGGGCTCGTATTCTTGGCATGTCATCCTTGAGACAAAAGTTTATTGTTCCAGGGATGGGATGAGCAATGCAACCTTGTAGGAACATGCATTTTCGTAGGTGGGTTAGGTGATTACCTGGAAGGTCTTTGGAATGTTCTTGGGTTCCTACTTTATCCGAATGAGGCTCTATACTCAGATTGGAGTAGATTCAGTGTCGCCTAACGCGGGGGTTACTTGGCCATTTGGGGACAAGAGTCTCGGGGACTACTATTGGCATCCCGCCAGTGCTACTTGATTGCGGTTCTCGTGGTCCGGATGGGGTCGGAACCTTGGCTGCCAAGAGCCAAGGTGAGATAGCGCCAACAACGACGCATGCTATCACGTATGGGATTGGGGTGATGGCTTGGCCTAGATTGGGGAAGCTTTCCCTCCTACTCTTCCCGACGGAGGCTATCAGCTTCATCATGACTTTTGTGATATGATAGGTTGGTAGTATTTCACGTCTTATCGAGGCTCGTCTTGGTCCAGGTTAAGATAATCTCACGGCTGAGATTTCCGATCTCCTGCTCATCGAGGCGAAACCTTGCCGTAAGACAAGCTAACTTGGAAACTCCAATCATCTCAAGGGCAATCCAAGGCTACCACACATTAGGAACCCCGTCAGCAAGGGATTTGTGAGCTCCGGGTGATGGCCTAGTCCGGGGGAACCTTCACAGCTGGCGCTGTACATCAATGGGGCAAATGCAACGCGATTCTGTCCGAGATCATCCATTTATGTTTGATGGGCAATGACACAGCTACCTTGCTCCGTTTGATCTTCCGTGTCTGTGTACAAGCGGTTTTCATCGCTATCGTCCAGTATAAATACAGAGAGCCCTCACGGCCATGAAGTCCAATATCATAAACTCTCATGAGCCGTGCACAACATCGAAGTCAAGAGGTCTCATGTTCCATCTACACCCTCAGCTAGAGGGTAGTCTTGAGTGATCTGGACTCTACTGGCAAATTTGCCAGGGTTGTCCCAATGGCACTTCTCGGTGTGACCACCATCTTCAAGACCTTGAGCACAGAAACTAAACCAAAGCATGGTTCTCAACATACAATCTTCCATCGCCAACCTTGACTCCATGCAAGCCACAATTGACTTCCAGTTTCACTGAGAGTCTACTGAATGGGGGAATGACGGGCTGCCCATTGGCATGTGAAGATGTTCAGGGGCGACCTTGCGCCCGCAAAGTGCTTCACCACTATCAACCTACAGTTGTTCACGCCACCGAATCACGGGACCAAGTCCTAGAAACAGGCTTCAGACATTTCTACAGCTTTGCTCCTGGATCTCTGTCTTTCGCATCGTGGTATGAGTCTTGTCAAGTGACAATTAGCGTCGAGGGAGCCTTTGCCAGCATCCAGTTGCACACTCTTGCGATCTGCAGTAGTCATATCACACTGACGGATGGTTCAGCTACATCCTTTCCATTCTGAATGTCTCCTCAACGTCATAGAAGCCTAGACCTTGCCACCGTAGGAGGTCAGCAGCCCTCCCTGTAAAGAGCTAAATGCTTGATCACTCTTGCTCATTGGATGATTGAGGTCTCTGCAGTCACTCAGACCAGTTTCAAGGGCGCGGCCTGCACTATAGTACCAATCATGTAGTGTTCAGTCACCGTCAGTGGTTGTTCTAGGCTTGTTCCTTGTTCAGGGGGTGTGGATTCGTCCACCTCAGTTTGCCACGAACACTCTCTCATTTCCCTCAGATGCATGAAGGTGTGCAAGAAGGTTCAATCTTTGGTTCAACTGCCTGAATATCTGTCGTTCAATCTATCTGTCGTGATATTTTGTGCTGATAGCGCTCTAATGATGTCGGCTAAGGTGGTTGCTTTGAAGCCAACACGGACTAGAGCAAGCCATTAATCTCGTGACCAATCTTGTCAAACTTAGATCCATGTAGCCTACCAACACATCCCAAGGCTTCCTAATCATGAGCTGCTAATAGACAGGCTAAGGAAACTGCTGTCTCGCCATAGCAACCGCAGTCATAAACTTAATGCTAGACGAAAACACACTATTA
This sequence comes from Fusarium algeriense, assembly GCA_002982035.1. Classification (NCBI taxonomy): domain Eukaryota; kingdom Fungi; phylum Ascomycota; class Sordariomycetes; order Hypocreales; family Nectriaceae; genus Fusarium; species Fusarium algeriense. The sequence goes on along the minus strand of PVPY01001224.1, from coordinate 35,422 downwards.
TCCAAAGGACGCTTATCATGCGAGTGCATTATTGTACGCGCAGTCAGAGACCCATACTGCCAAGCTAGTCCGTCTTCCATCGTAAACAAAGGCCCTCCTGAAGCCCCGGCCCCGCCATCTGCATCAGTCAGCAGCTGGTCGCCAAGATCGCACGAGACAGAACATTTCGACACAGAAATGCCATCCTGTCGTGTAGGCTTGTCTTCATTCGGAGACGACTTCCTTGGAAATCCCACGTGTGACTGTTCATTGTTAGTGAGTACTCTTCTCTTCTAAGGTTTTTACGTACAAAGAGTGGCTTGTTCATCTGCGTCTTTGCATCCAATTCTTTGATTCCAAGATACCCGTATTTTTCACCGATGCGATCTGCAAGAATTAAAATAGCCCAATCATTCCAGTGAGAGCATTTTCCATTCTTGTCAGGCCACGCTGGCTTTACAGGGCATTCAACCTCATCCGTCATGATGATATCCTGAGCAAACGAGATTCCTCCCCTCGGGCCATTAAAGAAATTCGATTCGAATTGAACAAAGTCTTTCACATGTTGCGGGATGCAGTGCTTTGCAGTCAGGACGTGTCGGGGCCCAACTAAAGATCCACTGCATGACTTGAGCTTCCCGTCCTCCCAGGACTTTCGACCCAGGAGGATTCGACCGAAGGAATAGGCGGGATATTCATGACTATCCCATGTATATCTGTCGTCGTATATAAAGTCTGTTGGGCTGCGGGGCTGAAGGGGTCTAGCCGCGGGAACAGGTATTCCAGTGAACTTGTCAAGATGGACTCGTGGGACGACGTGGACTCTTGCAATTGGAGTAAATGTAGGAGGTGCCGGAACTGGAGCTGGTTGTGCTAGAGGTGCTAGCGGCATTGGTGGTACTTGACCAGCTTGAGGTGCTAGAGATGGTTTTGTTGGTGGTGCTGGGTTCAACGGGTGTATCAAAGGGTCTGGCGGCGTTGGAGGTATCGGGGGGCTGCGAGAGTGAATTGTCTTATCGCCTTTGACAGGTCTTGCGGATGCTAGGCCACCAAGGGCCAAGATGGCGGCAGTGAAGAGGTTAAAAGGGACCATCTTGTGAGTCTTTGGTATGGAAACAGGAGATGGGATAGTTATTCTCCGATCTTTACAAGTTCTGTGTTTTGACATGAAGTGCACGTTGTTCTTTCGACAATTGAGTTTCGGCTGTTCCGAACTCACGTATCATGTTGCTAAGCAAGATAGATATTAAACCTTGTAGTTGAATGCCCCTCGGATAAATTTACTCAAGCAGTAATGATACTACCAGGTAAGCGAGGTCATTTTGACAAAGTGTCACTCTAAAAATCGATCTTCCAATGCTGCCTTCATCACTGTTCGTTTACCAGCCGTAGGCAAGTCTAAAGCAAATAGTACCTTTCAAGATTGGCTAGGAGTCATTGGAAGCAAATCCTAAAACATACCAGGCTCGTGTGATCTGTGAGAAGCTTGTCTATCCTGTTCATATAGAGTTTCTGCCCTGCCCTGCCCTAGCGTCGCATCTCGCATTTTTTCACACGTGACTATCGAACCCTGTAATCACTCAATTGGAACTGTCATGAGTTGTGAGAAATATAATCTTGTTATTTCGCTTGACTTTATGAACGGTTTGCTTAACCTGTTGGGAACGGAGCCTATGCTTCAAAACACTTGGCCCTTCTCCCGGATACTTTCAAGCAGATCACATGGGTCTCTTCGCTTTTCTGTGCTATCGCTATTGCACGAAATTTAGCTCGATTCGATTGATTAACTATCTCAAATTCCCTCAGGGCGCTGGAATGACAAGGCCCCCTTGGTTGGCATATCTCTTCTCTTTCCCCAATGACATATCTATAACGTTTTCTCCTCCTTACTCCTTCATAATAACTTCAGCATCCTGGAGGTGCTTAATGAGATCTGGAGGCCCAGTGCTTGAATTCGCTTGAACATTACACACAGGCAAACTCGAGGTGGCAGTCCCAGTTCTGTAATACGTAAACGCGACACCATTGGGATAAAGAGCCTCCACGGCTCTCTCAAAAGCAGCCTCATCACCAATAAGGCGCAGGGGGATATCGTGGATTTGAGACCCATGAGCCGTTTGAGAAGCTCCAGCAGCCATTTTCACTTATAGTATTCTAAATATCCTGTATGTATTGTAAGCAGTTATCTTGTCGGTATGTTATTATGGTGAATATTTTGCTGCTATCGTGTCTTCCTCGAATTTATTTATAGTCAATCACGGTGGTTTCACTGTTGTTGGAATAGGCATATAATCACCGCCTTCTTAGGGCATGATTATTTCTGATCAGTTCCCTCATTTCTTTAGATCAAATGAGCTCCATATCAACTTCTCAGTCTGCAGTAGACTCCAGGGTCTTGAATCATTGGGGGCACTTAGTGAAGTTGGATTTTTGACTTGATAACACTTTCTCTTCGAACATCAAATCACAATGCCAGGCCTTCTTGTGATCCCATCCAAAAGGTCACGGTATTGACAATCTCAGTACAGTTGCTGCAGTTGAGTATAATTTGATTCAACTTTTATATGTTTTTAAGAGTATTCTAGAATAGCAAAACAGTCTCAGTTGCCATGTCTCCCTTTTCTTCCTCAATGGCATCTTGATTGTGGCACATCTCCTTCCCCACCCCTCATTCCCGTCTCATCATTCCACAAGAACCTTTTCTTCCTGAAGGGTCTTCACCAGATTTGCAGGTCCCCTGGCGGCATTTGGTGCCCTAACAAGATACCTGGCGGGCTTATCATCATCTGCATCCAGACGTTCCAGCCAAACCCCGTCACCATAGTGCCTTTTAAGGGCGTTGTTGAGTTTTTGCTTATCCTCGATAAGATGAATTGGGATTTCTCCGATCTGACTTCCATAGGTAGCAGGCTCTTGATCTCCCGAAGTGGAATATGAAGGCATGGTTGCAAGTAGTGATTGTGAATGTTGGGTAGTTATAGTAAGTCAGTGTTATGTTGAATTGTTGGACGAGTGTTTACTGTTTGTTAAGCTACCTGACTGGTAAATTCCCTCTATCTATACCCAATCTTCGGGTTGTAGTGGTTTCACTGTTGTGTAAAAGACACATTGTCACAATCCTCTTGCAGCGTGATTATCAGTCCTCAGTCTGTCGCCGACCTTCAAATCTTCGTGAGTTCACTGCTGTTACAGTAGACACATCATCACACATCCTTCTGGATCTATGATTATCTTCACTCCACTCCTTGAGAGTGAATGGGACCCTATCATCTCTTCAGTTCACATGAGTCTCAGAGCTTGTCTAAGTATCCTCTGCAGTAGAATCAGGCGTCCTTTAACCTTCAAAATTGCAGTTCCATACTATTTACTCCTCCCTCGTTATCCCCTGCTTTCATTCCTCCATGACCAGCCTAAGTTCCTTGAGCCTATCCCACAAATTGAGAGGCTCTGAATTACTCTCTACGAGTCCGACAACCTTCCAATATGGGTAATCCGGTGCATTTGGTACCACCATCTCAGCCGTTACTCCACCAGGAAAGACTTGTTTCAAGTAGGCTACTAAAGCAGGTCCGTCGTTGACAAGGTGGCAGGGGATAGACTTTGTGCATATCTCGTAAGTGCGCTTATCTCCCACAGTAGATCCGACGGCCATTGTGTCTGGAGTGTCTACAAAAATTGGCAATTATCCTTTTGTGATTGTTACTTTGCTATTATATATTCTGTTTGACCAGAAGGCTATTGATTTATAGTCAGCCTTTAGATTATAGTGAATCAGCCTTGCTTTTCAATAAACGCATCGTCACAATCTTTAATCTCAGTCCCTCTATTTGTTCAGAGTACATGGGATCATAACAGCTCTTGAGTTCACATGAGTCCTGGAGTTTATTCACATGGTCCTTGAATCTATTTTGCAGTAGACTCGAGTGACTCGCATGAGTGTCTGTCATTGAATGTTAGACATCTTCCTTAGCTAACAATGCCTACTCAAACAGTGTTTATCACGATGGCTGATCTGACGGTCCGATAAAACAAGAAAATATAACTTCACGGTGCGTTCGCAGCCTAACAGTTCACTTGCGTTAGGTCGATTTAGCTGTAAAGGGCTGATCAAGTGTACTGTGGTAAAATCGCAGCTTCTCTCCTCCTTGATGACATGCTATCGCCGATTATGACACACCCTTCTCCTCTCCCACCCCTTTCTCAGTTCGCATATAGCACATCTCCACGATCCCTAAGCAACAGAAACAGATCGAAATACTCTGTACTCGATCTCCACCCAAAAATCTCCCAACGTTCAGGTCGTCCTAAACCGTCCGCATCCTTATGGTTGTCGTTCCATCCACCGTCAAATATTTCATTCAGGGCTCTTTCCAGATTGGCTCTGCTGCTGACATCGGCAACTGGGATGAACCATTCGGTACGGTGGTATTCTCGCTTGTCCCCCAATTTGGAATCTGCAGTCATCTTTCTGATGGTGAATGTTTGATATTTTTGATAAGTAGTTGTGTTGTATCGTTATGTTGTCAAGGCTGCTTTCTGTTTCTTGTCTGGTTGTCCACCAAGTTGGCCAGGAATTCGCCTCTATCTATACCCGATACGCGGTGTCCGTGGTGTTTTCAGTGCTGTTAAAATGACACATTGTCACGACCTTGGGGAGACGCCTTCACCACAGCCCCATACTTCTGTAAACGTGAATAGGTTCAGAGCATCCACGATCAAGCGAGTCCCTGTGCATTTTTCAAGGATTCAGAGCTCTCCCCTTCCTGATTCGATCAGCTCAGCATTGCTGGTTCACTGTAACTTTTGGGGTCTTCGAGTCGTTGTTGATCAGCACAGTCCGCCTACGGCTAACAACTCTGTAGGAATTGCTCTGCCGACAGGGATCTTAGGGCTCATCTTCGCACATACCTTTTTGCCTTGTGCTGACATTTTTTTCAAGAATTTTGTGAGAGGTAGATAAGGCAAATAATCAGCTGGGCGCTTTTAAACTGCTGGTCTGGTTGCTCAAAGATTAAAGCTCAGGATACCTAGACTGCTTTGGCAACGCTGGGAAAGACGATTTATATAGCAAGGCCTCATAGATCTTCAGTAGAGTACAGAAACCCGTTGATGCTGTTCTTTGCTCTGTTCTGCCAATGCAAATGTTCTTGGCTCTTTTCAGGAGTCTGACACTGGTACCCAGTGCTGTGAATCGCCATGAAGACTACCCTGTCGGCTAACTTGACGGCTTCATTCCATCAGTGGCTCTCGTTCGTCCCCTCTTACGTTAACTGCTTCTGGCACTGGCATAACGCAGTCACACATCGTCTCTCATGTTAACTCAACTTTTCTGTCACTTACAGACCCTTAGCAAAACAACACAACTACACTACACCACACCACACTACAATCATGACTAACTGATCGAATCGTCCCCTCCATCATGCCTGACTCAACCATCAAGTCTCTCCATAGCCTAAGCGTTGAGAACCCTCGCTTTGCGGTTCGCCCGCTGTACTGGACCTCACAACATCTGACGCTCTTGAATTGTAACTTCCAACAAATTGATGATAGCCCCGATCACACCGCGAAGCTTCCGGACCACGCTGACGAAGAACGTACACGATTCGCCGCGTATCTGGCGAAAGGACGTGCGCCTGACCTCAAGGTGCTCTACGACTCTCTTCTACTTCATCCTAATGGAGGCCGTTTAGAGTTTGTCCAGTAGGTCACATCACTTTATCTTACCATGGTGCGGTTGAGCTCTATACTGACTTCGGATAGAAATAAATGTAGGTTCTACTTTGCTAAACGCCGAGTCCATTCATCACGGTGCGACGTCTATCGTATAGCAAAAGAGGATTCATCCAGTCAACATGCAAACCCTATCATCGGCTCCTACCACTATAACGCCGACCAGAAGCGCCGCGATAGGTTCCGGGCCCCAGTAGCTCCTCGTGGCCGAAACAACGATCCAGTCAAGAGACTGCATGACCGCCGACTTCGCAACGTGACACCCGATGATTGGCGCAGCGACCCTTACCTGGTTTGCCTCCTTTTGAGCTTAGCACAGGTACAGTGGTGCCGAGTGAATGAAGTACGACCGAGTCTCTTCCAGGTAAGTCAGACTCCTCTATTCATGCATTACTTGATAGTCTTGCTAACACAATACCCGACCAGGTACGGCTGTTCGTCACAAATGAATCGGATACAGCGCATGCCTACGTTTTCGTGGCAGACATTCCATACCAACTCCTCGAGAGCCTCGATCATCCCACGCGCAGCATTGACTGGGAATTTCCCACCATCAACTGGATCAAAGTTGCCTTTGAGCCGCATTCGACCTTTCCAGAGCGTATTCTGCTTCATTTGGTTGGCAATGATGGTATGGTAACAGTTTCGGCGCCGAGCGGTCAGAAGCGGAGAGATGATGAACCTGATCAACCGGTCAAGAAACCCCGAAAGGAAGGCATGAGTTTGTGAGAACTGTAAGCCGCCAGGGTTTCGACTGAAGCGTGGGAAGCCTTAACTCTGCAGATATCTCCAAAGCAGACGAATTTCCTTACACTGAGCGGCATTGCTCTAGATGTTAGTGGGAAGTTGGACGAGTGAAGCTAGCGGATTCAGCAAAGCTTGATAGGCGGTTGAGGATGCGACAGTGGGACTATCGCAAAGTTTGTTGAATGTGAAGGCGTCTCCTTTGTACTCGGTGTGGCATACGTACTATTGTATTCCATTTGCGGCACACTGGTTTTTAACATACGTATTTAGCTAAGAATTCACAAGTTCAACTGTTTGGTAATTATTCATTTGTGTTTGTTCAAAGAATGGGACTGTTTATGTTCAAGTTTTCTGTCATCATGGATGTTGCAAACAAATAACTGAATAAAGCCCAAACGACACTACCAAACAGGAACAAAATGATAAATCTAGAGTTCCCTAAAAAAAAAAAAAAGGAGCAAACATTCACTCCCTCGTCAATAAATACCAGTCTCTCTTCCACCTCAAATGGCCAAACTAACCGTACTACACTTTGGATTATGATCTATCTTCTCGTGGATTCCAATAGCTGCATGATGAAAATCTATTTCAGGCAGACAAGGGTTACTTCCCATTGACACATGAAACCTGGGTCAAATATCATTGGCCGCATGTCTTGGACCAGGCTGATCGGAGTATTAGCAAGTTTATTCAATAGTCACCTAGAAATTATTTGCTAATGTTTTGAATGGAAACGTATAAGAGCTCTTGTGATGGAAACTCAGGCACGTATCGAACCAGACGTTTGTTGCATAGTCATCTGCTGACAGTGCCTGCATACGGCGAAATGCCAAGATTGCATCTTCCAGCTTCCGGGCACACGGCAGCCTGCACAAAATTAAATGCAGACGCTAAGATTTCATCGATCTCGTAGGTAGGAAGAAAGCTAGTGTTGAGAAACAACCGTTAGATATACGTGGCGGACCCGATTCTGTGCGTGCTCAATTCAACAACACCAAGACCCACCAGGCTTTAGGCATAAATAAGACTCAGAATAGCCTCATGTCATGCCTCTGACTTTCAATAACTATGAGGTGGCTAATGCTGAGGCATTCTCTACTCAGAAGCCTAACTCGGAGCAAAGCTGAGGAAATTAGTTTGCTCCATTTACGGCGATATGCAGTTTTTACACCTTGTTCCTGCACATTATGACTCCAATTCCGAGTGTTGTTCGTCGAAGGTGGTGAACGGGAGCTTGCGGCAAGATCTTGTTACCGCTAGTCGCCTGCTAACGTCAACTAACCTTGTCAACTTTTAGCGGACATCAGCGCTAAGTCTTAGTGAGGATGGCGTCGCGTGGATGCGCTGTGAACACTCTCATCTACTCCACCAAAAAATCATCACCAACTTGCAACGCACTCAATTGTTCTTAAATTCGCTCATATTTTTTATTAATAGTAGACTATTCGCTCAGACTTATTACCATGACATATCAACTACCAACTCCAGATATCTACCAATGCTATGTTTTGCTTTGTGTTGCTTTCCTAAAATGATTGCTCTGATCGAACTCGTACTTTACAATATGTAACCATAAACCCAAATGCAGCACTCGTTCAATCTCTAATAACAAATATACTCAATAAAATGTCGCACTATGACTGTCGCGTCTCGATATTCTCGTTGCCAGCACCCTGTCCAGGCTGTAATCCCGCTACACTAGCAGCTACAATACCCGGCATACCGACAACAGACATCATGGGCGAAATAGGCGGTCTATTCGAAGACCTTGATGAACCACGTCGACTGCGAAGCTTACTTCGTGGACGAGACTCGGATCTCTTGCGACGAAGCATCTTCTCTCGTGAACGCGCCATGGCATCACTCAACGCAGTCATGCGTCCACCGCGAACGCGCTTCAAAAACTCAAGATCATCGCGAATGCCGAGAAGGGCAGTGTCCATGTCATAACCCTCAAGCTTCTCCTTGGGGAAAGGCTCTGTGCCGTCTTCTTCGCTTGTGTCTTTCTTCTTGCGCGAGAAGCGAATCCAGCTTGGCCAGAGCTTGGCGAGGACTTTGACAAAGGCGTGGAACCACTCATCGGGGAATAAACGAATAAGTACACCAATGGGGATTGAAAAGAAGCCAAGAACGAGAGAAATTCCCCATTGAACGCCGTTGAGGCGAGTAACCACGAAGGCGTCGCTGCCGAAAAAGATGATGATGATTTGTCCAGCGGCCATGATGGTCATCATAAGCATGAATAAATGGTTGCGGTGAAGACCCTCGAAGATGTTGAGCTTATTATCGATACGTCGACTGTTGACGAGCTTGAAGATCTGCATGAAGACAAAGATGTTGAAGATGAGCGATCGAACTTCGCGCTCGTTGTACCCGAGAATTGAATCGCGACCAAACCAGAGGACAAAACAAACAATGAGCTGGTAGATCGATTGGCCGATGATCATCTTCCACATCGTGATGGTAATAAGCGGTGCAGTTCGAGCTTCAGGTTCGCGATGAAGTAAACTTCCAGTCGGGGGATCAGTAGCGAGAGCGAGAGCAGCGAAAGTGTCCATGATGAGGTTCACCCAGAGGAGTTGAACGGCGTTGAGAACTGATTTCTGCTCATCGTCTGACACAGCGGAGATGAAGGTTACGCCGACGGCTGTGATGTTGACTGTGAGTTGAAACTGGAGGAATTTCTTCACAGAGTCGTTAATTGCACGGCCCCAACCGAGCGCGACGACGATAGAGGAGAAGTTATCGTCCATGAGGATAATATCCGATGCTTCTTTCGCGACTTCTGTTCCGGTGATGCCCATTGAGAAACCAACATCTGCTGCCTTGAGCGCAGGAGCATCGTTTGTTCCATCGCCTGTGACAGCGACAATTTCACCGAGTGATCGTAATGTCTTGACGAGGATTCGTTTATCCTCTGGACTTGACCTAGCGAGGACACGCAGTTCCTTGACAACTGCTGTACGGTCTGATTCGGAGAGTTTGCGGAAGTCGGAACCTTGCATCACGGCGTTGGGTTCGTTGATGGTGCTTTCGGTAAGGATACCACAGTTGAGTGCGATGGCGCGCGCGGTCTCAACGTTATCGCCTGTTACCATCTTGACGTTGACCGAGGCAATTCCGCAATCGGATACAGCTTCGGGAACGCCCTTGCGTACGGGGTCTTGAATACCTACTACGCCCATCCAAGTGAGGTTATGGACGAGGTCGGTGAGATCAATGTCTGCGTTGTCATCTTCAGGACGGAGAGTAAGAACAGGAGGCCAGTTCTCAAAGTCGCGGTATGCAAGACCGAGTGTTCGAAGGGAGTTTGTCGCGTAGTTGAAGATGATAGACCGCAGTTCTTTTCCGTCGTCGGAGAGCGCTGAGGTGGTAGGTGCCTGTGTAGGATCGCCAAGAATGGTAGTGCATTCGCCGAGAACAATCTCCGAAGCACCCTTGATGTAGAGTCTGTACTTGGGCTTATCCTTTGTCGGGCCGGGGATTTGGACAACGGCGCCCATGCATTTGCGCTGGGAGTTGAATGGGAAGAGACGTGTGATGGGATGGTTGGCGCGTTCGATGGCGAGGGGTCCGAGACCGAGATAGCGACGGGCCCAGTCGAGAAGAGCAGTTTCTGTTTTGGTACCGACGAAGCCTTGTTTTCCTTCTTCATCTGACTCAAACGCTGTGGTGTTGACGGTGATAGCAGTCTTAAGAAGTTCCTTATACTCAGGATCAAGCTTAGAAGCGAGATGAGCGAGCGGAATAGTCTCCTTCTTCTCACCATCAGTCTGCTCAAATGAAGAATCGCCAAAGGCAAAGAGGCCACGAATGCCCAGAGATCCAGCGACGACAGTCATAATATTCTCAGTGAGCGTACCAGTCTTGTCGGAGCAAATGACCGTAGCGTTGCCCATAGTCTCACACGATTGAAGATGCCGCACCAGGTTATTCTCGCGCGTCATCTTTTTTGTTGCAAAGGCGAGGGACAGTGTTACGGCGAGGGGAAGACCTTCGGGGACGGCGACGACGATGACGGTTATGGATGTGATGAGGATTTGGAGAAAGTCTTGGCCTTTTTGTTCGCCTGATTCGCGGTTGTTGGGGAGTTTGGCGAGGAATTCGATGAGGAGGACGAAGAAGAGCAGTAGACCAGCTGCGCTACCAAGTTTGGCAATGTAGCCTACTTCATTAGTACGTATAGTAATGGGAGTGGAGTGATGACTTACCTGCGAGGAGGTTCAGCTTTGCTTGAAGAGGCGTCAATCCAGGATCATCACGAAGCGACATCATCGTCTTTCCGTGACTACTCTGCTGCCCAACAGCAGTAACAAGAAACGTGCCAACACCATCAAGGACCTTTGCGCCCGAGATAATAAACGGATCAAGCTTCTTCAACTGCGGCGCCTGCTCATGCAACAACGCGTAATGAACCTGCTCCGCGGGAACTTTCTTGATAAGATCCGACTCTCCAGTCGCAGAACTCTCATCACAGCTGAGGTTATGACCCTCAATAAAAACACCATCAACGGGGATAACATCGCCTGGTTCAAGAAGCATGACATCGCCGACCAAAACATCGTGAATCGAGATATTCTGCGGTTTTCCCGAGCGCGTAATTTTAACAATGCGATCTTCCTTCTTTTGGTTGAGTTTCTGGAACTGCCGCTCTTTTTGCCAATCGTTTGCTGCGCCGACGACGACGACTATTGTGATTGCGACAATGATGGCCACGCCTTCTACCCATTCTACTTTTGCACCGCCGTCTTCGTGGGATCCTCCAAAGGTTTGGTAGAGACCTAGTGCGAGAGACACGACGGCTGCGATGCAGAGAAGGATGAGAACGCGGTCTTGCAGGGCGATCCAGGCGAGTTCGAGAAAGGACTTTGACTTTGGTTCGGGGAGACGATTAGCGCCGTAGACTCGTTTTCGATCGGGAAATGCATCTTTTCCATGCCCTTGAGCGTCGGGAGCTGGTGATGTCTTCGCCTCGACTTTTGTAGACGTCGCTTCTTCAAATGAAACACTCCCCCCGAGTTTTCCCTCATCCACACTCAATCCCGCTTTCGCATCTGTTCTCAACCCCTTTTGCAAACCATTTAATCCACCGAGCGCCACAAACGCCGCCAAATTCTTGGGATTAATTAATTTCGCCAATTGACCCGGCGAGAAGGCAAACGGGTTATTCTCAACGTTGAATAAATCCTCCTCACCCGGGTCGGGCTTGAGAATCTCGGCCTGATCGCCTTTTCTTAGGGCTTCGACTTCGCGAGACATTTGTTCATGATCGGTTCCGACTTTGGTAGATGGTGAAGAGGACCATGATTCGGTTCGTGATTTGGCTGTCGGTACTGCGAGGGTATTTGTATCGTCTAGCGGTGATGGGGAGATTGATTCTGTTTGTGCTTTTGACAGGGAATGTTAGTTGGGGGTGCTCGTATGATGTTTTGGGATTGTCGCACTGGTGTATTACCGGGAGAGTTTGTATCGACAGCAGCAGTGTCGACAGTGATTGTAGGAGCGCGCGGACGTCGTGGTGCGTCAGAGTCCATTTTTGCACGGGCTCACTATACAGGAATGATCATTTGGGATGATGAGAGAGTAAAAGATGAAAAGAGGAGAAAGCCAAGATATTGAAAGCAAGCGCTGGGAGGGAGAGGCAGCAGGGGAATGAAAATACACTTCCGACACAGCCACAGCCACGAGGCATGCCAAGATGCTGGGCGGGTTGTTTGATTGGTGATGCGGAGGGCTAAGATGGGATTGCCTGGTAGTTTAGATCTTGGCGTTTGCAGGGGTGGTTTTGTGCTCTCACTGCTTGATCAAGGTTAGTGTATGTGATCTGAGAGGATCAGTATTACAGTAACCGAGATGGTCATGTCTCTCTACTAAACTTCTGCTGTCTCCTAAATTCCATCTTGAACCTGCTCAGAGTACGGTATCTACTGACTGCTGTTCTATTCACCGCTCTTCTGTCGTATTCGCCCAGATTAAACGCCGTGCTCCCCAAACAAAAGACCCAAATCACAAACACGCCCCCCATAATCGCCCCCACAACGTCACTGTCTAAGCCTCGTTTTTTAAGCTTAATAGCGCCCATCACACTAGATCTCATTCTCCTTCCCTCCCCGGCAACCTTCATCTCCTCCCCAAGCCCTCCTCATCTAACGTGCTACAAAAAGGGGGCGATTTTATAAATCCAGTTTTTAAGGTTATTTTATACCATTCAGGATATCTAGTCGCAAAAAAAACTCTTTCGTCCTATTATGTCGTGTGCAGACACAGCCTCGATGAAGGTCCACTTAGGTCATGCAGAGTGACCTTTTGAAGAGGGTGGGAGATCATTGGGCAGAAGACGATGGAAATCTTGAATCAAAACGTTATGCAATGAGGGTAATGATGACTCGATGATGCCTGATTCGGCAGTTCGTTGAAGAATAGCGTGTTAACTTGTTAAAGACGGTGAAAAAAAAAAAAAAAAACACCGTTAGACGATAAAGTACGTGGCATTCGGGGCGTTATACACATGACAGACTCCACCAGTGACATCTCACTCTTTCTTTACAAGCTGGGCCGGGTTTCTCGTAGCGCCGATTGCACCAATCGATCGATACAGTATCATCGCGCATAAAACACGAAAAAATACATGGAAATTCTCTCCGTTTGATACTCATCAAGGAGGGTGCCGCCGTGAAATGAATGCCGGGGCAACCCCTGTCTTTGGTTAAGCTTAATTTCGTTGCATATTTCCTGCTTGGCTTTTTTTTTTTTTTACATGACGTCAGTGAGGGTTTTGCGATATCGGGGTGATTCCAACGACAAGCTACGTAGAGATTGAAACAAGATGAGCTACTGGGGTTATCATCTCGGAGGGTTATGAATGGAGAAGGACGATATTAAGCTTTCGGCTAGACGATTGATCGAGGCGGTGTTGAGGCGATGCTGAGGCTATGAGGAACGCGTACTACGTAGATTGTAATTGTTGGGAGAGGGAGCCGAGGGAGTGTCGGCAGACAAGAACCATGAGATTTGAGCTCGTGATGCGATATTGAGGACGTGTTAGGAGGCAAATTGGCAGAGGCGAAGGCATGCGGTTTGTTTGACGTATTCAAGGTGACGACGTGACGAATTTTCGGATCACCGGATACAGATAACTCGAGCCTGTGATATCAGGCTGAGCAGTATTTCCTGAGGACAAACTCCTTTCCTGAGGTATCATTAATTGATCGCGTGAAGTCTCATCATCATCTGCGCCGTGGTCGTGGTGTCGCGTCTTGAACCTTACCGCGCCCGGCTACCAACACATTGAGTTCAAAGTTCGGGTACAAGTCACGAGCCTTCCATCAGAGACGATAGCATTAATTACTTTTTTATCTTCCTCATCAGCATGAGCGACGCAGAATGGCATTGCTACGTAGTACGCACTTTTTAATTAAGCCTGATGTCTTCCGATACGCAAGACTACCCGGGACCTTCAATATTGAAGCTTCGCGCAAAGAAATACAACTGGACGTTATATAATTTACACCAGATTTACCATCAATTAGATAAAATGTCTGTTAAATTTGTAATAGTAAAGGGGTCAATTACAAGTCCAAGTGCCTTTGACTTTGCAACATAGGCATACTTCACTCTATGCCATGGCCCATTTGCAGTTTTCGCCAGATAAATGTCGGCTTCCAGCAACAGCTTGTCGGACCATATTACAACCCGCTTCAACCAAGCTCAGAAACACCAGAGGGAATTCTAGTCAAAGATCACTACAAAGGTGCATTCATCGAGCCAGCTCGGCGTAGCATCTCCCTAATGCTTCACAATTACACGGTCATGACCTGATTTGGGAACCAAAGTAGCTCGCGATTTTGACAACTTGATACAATTCACGTCTAAGCTTTATGACAACAATGGTAAGGCTTATGCTAATGCTTTCCTAAATTATCCAAAAGCTACTAGTAATTTTAGCTATGTTTATAGTTCAACAGAATATCTGCGCAGACTCTCGTGTGAAGACAGGGTGGGATATCTGGGACTTGAACTTTGAAGTCGGCGATTTATTCGGAGGAAATTGGCGACGAAAGCGGCGGCAAGACGATAGTGTTGACTTCAGTTGGCTTAAATGTAGAAATTGGCCATGTGACATCATCGATTAGTTCTGGTTCCATGCCGGTATCTTTTCCTGCAAACTTTAGTCCTTGAAAGGACGCGAAACCATCGGGGGTTTCCGACTCTCTACTGTTGAGATATTGCTCCCACAGTAGCAAGAGGTCTGAGATGTCGGGCTGGCGAGACGGCATTTCGGCTGATTTGATAGGAAAACGGGAAGGGGGAGGTCTTGGAGTTGTTCGTATCATAGGCGGCTTGATGTCCAGCGAGGGTCCGAGTTGCTGCTACAATCAGAGGAGGCGGCGGCGGCGGGTAACAAGTCGCGAAGGGCGGAAGAGAGGCTGAACTGGTTCGCAGTGTCATAATGTAACCTTGAGGTGGTGCCGGTGCCGAAACCTCCAGCGTTTCTAAGCCGTTAAAGCCTGGGAATGACTGGACAGCGTCTAGTTCGGCAGGAGCTTCTTGGTGGGGAGGAATGTCGGACTGCTAAAAGAACCACGGTGCTGGTGCGCGAAGGCCAGCTGTAACGAGACGACGGATCGTGTGAGATGCCGGGAGGATCGAGAAGATCGAAAGCCGACCGGAAGCACGATCTCGGTCTAATGCTTGTGTCTTCTCCACGCAGACTTCGAGTCCTTTGACACCGTCGCTCATGTCAACTCGCAGCCCTTGAGGCTCACGTATCATCGAGGTGCGATAGGTTTGGTGGGTGTCGTCGCGGGGAACGCATGTCGAAGAGTCGCAAAGAGCGCCCTATGCTAACGAATGGAGGACAGTCTTGGTGAGGGTGCAATTCAAATATGATGGCGGGGAGAGATAGGATCATCTGGGATAGAGCGGCAGTCGACCATATATCTTTTGGAGATTGCATCTTTCAGTGTGAAGTCGTTTCCTTTCGTGGAGAAGGCGAGGATATCGAATCGTTGAAGTTCAGGTATTTCGGCAAATGAGTAGCCCGTGAAGATCTTGCTGATGGGACGGCATCTTGATGTTGTGCAGATTCTCGTGAAGTGGACGTATTGAAAGGAAAAGAGTGGAGGCACGTATCGCGATGTTCGTGGAGGAACTGATTGCCGTAAGCTGTCACCAGAACTGTCGCACAGTCCATGACGAGGGGAAGCCGGAAGGAGCTCGCGCCACAGCCTGTGCCACACTCACCTGCAGTCGTGGCGTCTCTCAAAAAGTAGACCCACCCGCAAATCCAAGCTCACTCAACTTCAAACGCCCACCACGAGCGCAAATGAGGAGATAAAAGGATAAAAACAACTGCAATCGATTCGGAATCAAATTCTCATCAAACATGCATTTGTTGTAAAGGGCAAAAGAAACTCCCACGACGAGACTCGAACTCGTAACTTTCAGATTCACTTTGTTGTAAAAGTCTGACACGCTAACCAATTGCGTCACGCGGGACTTGTGATTTTGTTGAAGTAGGGGTGTAAAATTTCGGCTTATGTACGCTGTGCTATGCCGGCAGGTTCAGGCACTGGCGACTTCCTCGGTGCTTAGCAGCTCAAGATATCACCATATCTCAGCAATGAATTCTTCGATGGCATTGCAGTAATACTACATTAACTAAAGAGAATGAATTTTCTTTTGACAGAGATTGAGCAAATCATGAAACCTTGCGAATGTGGGCATTGAGAAGTTTGTGGTAGACATGTACCCTACACTACATCGGCATTTCGCGTCGGGAACCCATGACACTGACAATTAGTACAGGCTTTGTCGCATTGCCTTGCTTAAAAATACGATTAAAATACTTATATATCCGAATTGTCCTTTGGTTTCCCGAAATTAAGCAGGCAGGTTTCCTTGAAGCCCAAGTTTCTGCAAGGTATTTACCAAAACTTGTCTTCTCTGGATTTTGATACAACGTTACAAGCAAATCACCACAACGATACAAGGGACATATCGCCGAAACCCTCGAATCAAAAGAATCTGTGTAATAGACCGGATATATCTCAGTAGTACATGACCTCGAATAACTCAAAGAAGCGAACAGCCCGTGCTATCGCCATGGACTCGAAGATGATCTCTCGATCCTTCAATTCCTTCACAAGATCAATTCTTCTGCCGACCTTGATAAGAACATACTTTCCACTCGTCTTGACAGCCCATTCTTCGGACCCGAGGATCTCTCGAAGGGTGTTGTTGAGCTCTCGTGGCTTACAGAATCGCTTGATCGGGATCTCATGTCTGAACACCAGATTGTCGGTGTTGACAGCTGCACTGCTTTTGCTGTTAGCGGGAGCGGTGGGCATTTTGTCTGAGTGTGAGCGTCTGATGAATGCGGTTCTTTGAGCGTCGAGTGTATGGGGATGAAACTTCGGATTTACGCAGGCCTTTATAGAGTCGCGTGGATGCGACTCACAATCACCATCACCAGTTGACCATGCTTGGTCACATACACGGGCTTTTGTCGAGAGAACTCGCGACAAGGCTACCTCATGTCTGTGTTCAAGTGAGAGTTTGACGGGACACAGGAACTATACAATAGAAGCCTGATCACTCTTCCTTATCTGAGATGCAGCGATTTCAGTGACCTGACTCATTGACCAGTGACAAGCCTTAACCACCAGCTCGCCAACGGTAGGCTTTCAAAACAACGGAAGCAAATGTATGAAAGGTTGTGATTCCCATGCATCATAATCCTTGGGCAGAGATAATAGGTTGCTGACCTTTTTGATCTCCGTAACTGTGGTGAATACGCGGCTGTTTTTGGTCCAGTCGATATCTCGACGCTGAATAGGGAACTTATAACAGCCCTGAAAGCCCCTCAAGTGCTTGCACGTAGAGCTGTTGAAGTTCTGGTGACCTTTTTGGGCGCATACTCACGGTAAAGATGTCGTGAGGCGAGGGTCACGCTTTAAAGCATAATGATGCTGGGTCCAGGCCATCGACAATAGACTGAAAGGGTACAAAGGAACAATTATAAATAGACCCATAATTCTCAAGAAAGAGACCTCAGAAAAAACAAACCACACACACAAACAACTTCTACACCCAGAACATATAACCATGCCTTGTCCCAAGACCAACGAGGGCGCTGCTGAGTGGACCTGCGACCACGACATCAAACTTGACCTCATAAACGACAGAAACAAATTTGAAGCCGCACTGAGACACATTTACCCTCTGCTGACTATCCCGATCTGTTGGTCAAGATTTCATGTTATTTGACGACTCAATGATCGTTAACATTGCACCCATCTATTTTTGCTGAGACAGTAACTATTTTGTCGTTTGCCCGCTTCTATCTCTTTTACCAGTCAGCAATCGAGCACCATTCTCCCAGGCGTTATGTCTTCGTCGCGCTTATCCATCGCCATTTGTGGCGGAGGAGCTTGTGGCTTGGCGGTTCTACTGTGTCTTATGGAGGAGCTCAAAACATCGGCGAGCATCAGTCACGTATATTTGTGCGAAAAGCGACCCGTAATCGGGCCAGGGCTGGCATACTCTTTAGGGTGCGGCGAAGCCATCATCAACATGGCTGCTGATACCATGGGCCTTTACCCCGATGACCCTTCTCACTTTAGCCGTTGGATGGCCTCTAATCACCCCGGGCTTGACGGAGCCCGGTACCCGCCTAGGCGCATTTATGGGCAGAACCTTGCCTCGCTTTTCGAGTCAGCGAAACAAGATGCTACTTCTCGGGGAATTCATCTGGAGGTCAAAGAGGGAGAACTGATCCATTTCTGTAGATCTGGCGACAGATTTGTCTTGACAGATGACAGTGGCCGGAAGCTAGTGGTTGATAGAGTGGTGCTCGCACTCGGTAACTTTACCACCTACACACTGCCACATCTCACAGGCCATCCTGGATATGTGGATAGACCCTAGCCCTTAAATGATCTAAACTCAATTCCAGCAGCTTCGAGTGTCTGTATTGTCGGTTCCAGGCTCAGCGGTATTGATGCTGCGTTACATTTGGCTGAGAACGGTCACAACGGCCCTATATATCTCGCCTCGAGAAGCGGGTGCCTCCCTAGTGTTCAAGGGCTTAAAAGCCCAGAGTACAGGCATAAATATCTGCTAGAGCTTCTCGCCAGAGATTTAGAAGACCTGCCTGATCCTGCACCGCTTCAGCTCTTAGCCCGAAGACTCATGATCTTAACAGAAGAGGCCGGCGTGAACAGTTGGGGTCAATTCTTTCAAAGAATGGATCCTCTGCTCAAGCTATCGCGGGGCATTTTAGATGCTGAGAAGGGCACAAATCACTGGAGGCTTCTGGCTGATTCAGTCGCTCCCATCTTGGAAAGGTACTGGAACCGCCTCAGTACCAAAGATCAAATGCTATTCATGGAGAACTGGCATAGTACGTGGTATACATACGTCGACGCAATGCCATACGAGAATGCTCTCAAACTGCAGGATTTGTTGAAGAGTAACAGGGTCAAAGTCTTGCAATTTGATGAAATCCACCGCAAGGAACTTGGATTCACCATTGAATCTCTGTCATGAACGAATCCACGTGGAGTTTGTCGTTGAAGCAACTGGGCTTGAGTCTACCGTCTCTCGAATTAAATCACCATTTCTTCGCAACCTTTTGGAGTCAAGAGCCTTGGAAGAACACCCTGTCGCTGGATTGTCCCTTTGTCAATATACACTGGAATCAGTAACGACGCCTGGTATATATGCTATTGGATCCCTGACCACAGGTGTACATTTTTATACCAATGGCATCGACCGAAATGTTGCTCACGCGTCACGCATCTCGCGGCATTTAGTTGGGAAGCCGGTATATCCACCGGCTCATGTTGCTATCATACTTCAGGAGGGCGCAATGGTATGGGCAGATGCTCTTTCAGGAGCCGTCACAACCATGCTCAAAGGCAACATCGTCCCGTTCCTATATCATTGCGAAAAACATGGTCCCATAGATCCGAGATCGAAGACAGATGAAAAATGCCGCAGCCAACCTCATGAGGATGCCGTGAATGTTGTCTGCGATTGTGACGGCAGTCCAAGGAACCTTTCCACGCACTACGGCTCAGACGCAGCGTTGTACAACCTCCGCCGAAAACTCGGTATATTTACAGGAGTGTATTCGGATTTTGATACCGCCTTTCTCAATATGCATAGGGAGTACCACATTGACATTGGTTTGCTCCTTCAAAACGAGCCTAGGCTAGGTATATTGAACACGAGGTATCTAGCCCAGAGAATCACTTTAGATGCTCCATTTTACTTGCTATCTACAAGGCAGATTAACAACTCAAGTAGTGTAAATAATAGCATAAGCGAGAAACTAGGATATTATGAGGAGGAAATAAGAAATATAGTTTATAGCCTTTTAAGCAATTAATATATTATATTCCTTTTAACTTATATCTAGATGTTAAAGGTCCTATATGTATTCCATCGATCAGGGCGTAAGCTTACACTAGATGTGCGTATGAGCTGGTGCTCTGCCTGAGTACGTTATTCAGGAGTTGGGCCTTGAATAAATTTTATAATCTGCTCTTGATCATCTTCTAGTGTTTCTCCTTCAGCAACTGGGAAGTCTGGGAATTGTTTTAGCACAGGTAGATCATGTGCGTTTTATGCTGACACGCTTACCACCTGACATGAAAACAGATGATTACGGCTCCATTCACTGCTAGGCTTCAACTTGAGATTCCCGAGACTTTCTGAGGTTGCTACGTATTTATTGTATTAACGGTGGCTAGTAATTAATTCCAAGTACGGAGTGCACCAAGGCGTCATACGATACCCAGTTCCGATCCAATCTCAAAATCGTCCCCGTTATCCCGCTATGCTACATTCTCTCAACACGATCGGCATAGTAAGTAAATGTTCCTCCGTTTGATTCGATAGAAGACGTGATAGTGACTGGGATGACGCATGGCGACCTGTACGACTGCGCCCTAGTTCTATTACGACAGTGTTGTGCGTCTTGATTCATGAGCTCGATCTCGGCATGTCGGAGAATTAGATATCTCACATGTTATATGAATACAGTAGCGCAACTATGTTTTGATCAGAATATATATTAGATAGTAAGTAGGTATGCTCTGGTACCCGAAGGTTAAGAACTATTGGTTCCGCCATATCCGGAAGCGAGACTAGGGTCAAAGAACTGCCAATCCTGAGCTGTCGACGGGAAATATATTGGAAACATCATGTCTTGTTCATATAAACTCCCATTTGACAACATCGTCGAGTCTGTAGTGGCGTACCCAGTTGGTGGCATCGTCAACCCTCCGCCATCGCTGCTTGTAGAAAACATCGACATTGGCTCGGAGGTTTTCCCATCTAGAGACATTATCCCTAGCTCTCCAGATGCGCTCTCTGGTCGGAACGTCGTCGTTGACTCTCCCATACTACTCCTCGTTGACGAAGACTCCACTAGGCTGGCTCCATCATTCGTCACAGATCCGTTTTCCAGCTGCTCGCTATTATCGCTCACCACATAGCCCTTCTCTTCCAAGAATGAGCTCTGCAGCTGAGGAACAAGTTGCTTCGCAAATTTGACAACGTCATCTTTTATCGACTCAGGCAACGGGGACCCCACCGTAGTCAGATGCTTCCCGACCAGCGGCGGTAACTCCCTCTCCAAAAAACGACTGAATTCGTGACAGAGATTAACCTCCCTAGCAGTTTTATCTTCTTCAGTGTCGCAGAAGACTAGTCTTGTTAGTTGTCTCTAAGACGAAGGGAAGAGAAAGGGTAATGCTGACATACAGGGACTTGGGATATCCCGATCATTCGGAAAGGCAATCGCGTAAACGTCCTTCCACCTCTCCAACTCGGTTTTATTCTTGCCCCTTCCTTTCTTGCACCTCAGTTTCTTTATTTGATCCTGGCTCAATTCATCTTGATGACTGGTGCGGGGAGTACACGCCTGCATCTGCTGCGAATGGGCCTCGAGAGCTTCAGAGGTCTTGAGGTCCTTGCGACATCGCTGACATTGATACTCGGGCAGGGAATGTCTGCGATACATGTGTTCTCTGTCGCTCAGTGTTAAAAGATTGATTGTTGTATCATGCTCGAAATGTACTCACTTCAATCGATGTACGTTATCGTAGCCAGGATGCACACAGGACTTCCATGCGGGTTGGCCGTATTTTCGCGGGTTGCGCTTGAAGTATGGACATGCAAGCCTTGGTGTTTCCGAAGCTTTGTTCGCACGCTGGGATTTTGGGTTCTTCTCGTTACCATCTTCGTCGTCATTCCTGCGCCTGCGCTTGGGGGTACGGCGAGGTTGACTTGTGCTCTTCTTCTTCTGCGTGCTTGAGGCTGAGCTAGAGTTTGAGGTTTGGCTTTGAGATGCTGAAGCAGAAGTGGTACTTTGACTGTTATTACTACCACTAGGCCGTTCGCGCGTTAAGGGCGCCAGCCATCCTCTAAGCCATCCATGGAACCATTCCATAACAGCAGCAGTGTCCGCATTGCCCTCAGGCATGTCGTCGGACTCCCCAGGAGAGCCGGCATCGCTCGAGGCTTGGGAAGTATCGAGGGTACCATCATCTTCCGCGGACTCATATTGAGAGACCTGTTCCTGGAAAGACACATATGTCGAAGAGCCAATGTCTTCGTCGATCAAGTGTTCCAAAGCCCAACCTCCGACACCGGGTGTATCCGACATTTCATCCAGGTATGGTTCCTCCAAGCCATTCCAACGAGCAATAATATTACTCGTCCACTCTGGCATTTTCCGAGGTACGGGGGAGGAACCGCCTTGCCGCAGCGGATTCGGGTGACGCAGGGCACCTGGCATGCTCCCATAATCACTATCTGCGACTGACTTGTCGCAATCATGCGACTGCGGAAGACAATTGTCAGATGCCTGCTGAGAAATGGCGACGTTATCGCTTGATGCCCATTGTACAAGCTCAGCATCTCTCTCCCCGCCAAACACGTCTAAACATTGTGGATTGGAGAGAAAGTGTTCGGCAGCGTGGTTGAGCCGTTGATCCCAGGCCGTGGGACCAGTGAACCGCATCGACGCGCATTGGGGCATAGGGCAGCCGAGGTCTTCAGGCAGGCCACATACCATACGCATGCCTGAGTCTTGACGATCGAGAATCCATTGCACTTCTCTATCCAGGACCCAGCCAATATCTTTATTGCTGTCGTGAGGAGCAGTTGGTCGATGATGGTGGATGAGATGGGTTCGGAACTCGTGTTTGTTGACGAAATATCTTGTAGAGTAGTCTTTCCATCGTAACCCGGGGTTGTCGGGAGGAATTTTGGTCTGCAGAGACGATGCGCAGGTGCAGCGTTCCAGAGGCCTTCCGGGATGTGTACAGTTGCCTTCAGCACACTCCCAAAACACCCTACTCAGCGTAAAATGCTGGGAAACAACATGATCCTTCCAATCCCTCTTGTTCTCGAACTTCTGATCGCAGCCTACGAAGTGGAAAACGCAGAGGAACGGGAATCGCTCGACTTGGCTCGTATCTCGAAGGGAAATGTCTTGTCGGACGGTGCGTAGCTGCGGCTTATGGGAATCGACGTAATATTGTTCTCGATCGGGTTCTTTAGCGGCTAGGATTCGCACGTATGGGCTGGAATCTGCTTCGTTGAGGTAGCGACGTATTGCGAGGGGACGATGTTCCATTGTGGGAGGTGACGTAGGACACAGCAATGGGCCAGGGGCCAGCTGACGATTCGCGGGGACAAAATGGTAGAGTGGTAATAGCAATGGTAATGGAAACTATTGAGCGCGAATAAATCGATGATTTTTAAAAGAAAAAGAAGACAGAAATTTGCAAACGAAATGCTTGTTGGTGGAATTTGTGGTCTAAAATATGTGACCTCGTTGATGCTGGGCGCACCGCGCAATTGCGCGTTTCTCTTCAGTCACGAGTCCTACTATGAGCATGCAGGACTGAATGTAGCAGCACAAAAGAGAACAAACACACAATTGTGGCAAAAATAAGATGTAAATGCCCATTTCTCCGATGCAAGACCTGCTTGCGTTGTGCAGAGCACTTCATCTCAACATTCTCATCATGTTGTCGTAGTAGAATTGGGGCGCATTGTTGAATCCGCTGTTGAAGCTTGGGAGCATTGGGGAACCGAGATAGCGCTTGATGTGCTGAAGACAGCGCTGACGACCGTCAATTGCTACATGAAGCAATCTACCATTTGGCAGTCAACGACCGAGACCCAAGGCAAAGGTGTCGCATCTTGCAATTGATGAAGAGTGTATGATATTGCGACGACATGGCTGCTATGCGGGGGAACGGGGATCTGGGGGTTATGATTCAGCAGTGATAAGGTGGGGAGGAGATACGCTCAGGGCATGCATGCAGGGGTTTATATGATCCGGCGTGGAGAGCAATTCTCATACAAACAAGCTCGGCTTTTCCCTCTTTATCGGGCTTAATTATTTTCTATTGTGTTTCTTATGCATTCTTTATATTATTACTACCTACACTCCGCATTGTCCACAGGTCATCTTTGTGCAATTATGGTCCCGAAAAGGTAACTGAATCAATCCAGGCTTCAGAGCCTAATACGCACATAAAGCCAATATTAAGAGCCAATCCACCCTAATCGATCTGGGCTTGAGTATACGTGCAAGTATATGATATCTCCTGCCACTAATTAACCGTACCCGGCTATGTTGACGTCGCCGACACGACGAGAATTTGCCGTCCAGAGAAACTTGAAGTGCCATAAGCACAAACCAGCAACGCGATGGTGCATCCAGGTCCAGGGCGGATCCATGCTGATGCCGGGTATGCAACGCCAGCTTGGGCTGGCGAAGTATATAACTGGGAGATGAAGTTTGTTGATCCACCGGCGGTGGAGAAGGTCATACGTGCTGAGTTTCTGCCATCGTGCTTGATGTTGCTGTCTAGGGATAGTGAAGCGTAATTGGGCTGCGTCACCGACCAGGGTTCTGTGGTATCCTCGAATCCAAGATTGTCGAGCGTGGGAACACCAGCTGCTTCGGTGGTAGTCGTGGTGGTGGCTTCGGAAGTTGTTGTACTCTCAGCGGTGGTAGAGATCATCTCTGTGGTTGAGATAGCCGTTGTAGCTGTTGTTTCCTCTAGTAGGGTGGATGTCTCGGTGTTGCTCTCAATAATCGTAGAGGCAATATCTGCGGTTGAAGAAATCTCCTTGGTGGAAATGGCGGTAGTAGTAGTAACGTCTTCTATGACGGTAGATGTCTCAGTGCTGCTCTCAATAATAGGGGAGGTTAGGTCTATGGTTGAGGACTTTTCTGTAGTTGAAATGGCAGTAGTAGTAGCGTCCTTTGTGACGGTGGATGTCTCAGTGCGGCTCTCAGTGATAGTAGTGCTTGGTTTTGTAGTTGAAGAGATCTCTGTAGTTGAAACCGCGGTGGTGGTAGTGTCTTTTGACAAAGTTGATATCTCGGTGAGGCTCTCGACGATAGTAGAGCTTAGTTCTTTAGTTGAAAGCGCAGTAGTCGTAGCGTCTTCTGAGACCGTTAGTGTCTCGCTGTTGCTCTCAGACTGGCTGGTAGGAAAAGTCAAATCAACAGTAGAGGAAATCCCAGTCGTTGAGAGACTGGTTCCAATAGTAATAGATGCTTCAGTGGAAGCAGACGTGATTTGAACTGTAGTCGAGATACCAGTCGTCCTGGGGCTAACTCTACATGGACTGGCCTTAGAGCCTGCCATCAAGGACGCTGCCATAAAAGCAGTAACGAATGTCTTGGCAATCATTTTGCAAAGGAATGACTTTAATGGCGAGGAGACAGCAACAAGTAACAAATAAATAAATGAAACAAGAGACGGAAATAACTCCTATTTATTATTTGCACAAAGCAAAGTGAGAGGATATCATACTCGCTTAGAGAGTGTTCAGATCATATCATATTGAGGCTTTTACCACTAACTATTGTCAATAGTGCCAGCTTAGCGAAACTCTTAGTACCATTTTAGGGAAAAGCACAAGGGTGAGATTCAGCTGCCAAGTTTTATTGAGCCAATATTGATTCGATTTTTTCAAATAAAAATAAACTAAAAATAAACAACGAGAAACAGTTAAACCGGTGACTTATTGCGCGGGAATTTATTAAGCTTAATCTTATTTCGACGATTAAAAGTTACAACCTCTAAGGCCGCAATACCTTTGACAACCAAGTCACTCTTTGAAGAATTGCCCTTACTGCAAGGAGTTAAATAGCAACAGCAGCTTCAAATACATGACAAAATCTTGTCAATCAACTAGGGGAACTTTGCATTTGCTTCGGCACATCGTTGTGATCATTAGACTACTTGTAACGCTTCCTAAATGTTTTGCTATGCGGACTGAATAATCACAGTTTGTCATATGATAGAAATGGGGATGGGAATATTAGCATGATATTTTGGTTTCTCTTTTAATCTCTTTGACGTTAGACAAACAGTGACCGACAGACTTGTATACGTTCGCGATGGAGTCATCGCCGAGCCCTCACTATCTAGTACACGAGATTTGGCACCAGCTTTGTGAACTTCCAAAAGATTGAGAGTGTCTTCAAACTCGGCTTCTTCCGTAGTTTTCACAAAGTATTGCCCATTTTTAGATCATTCGCTCGTTGAGACGCCTGAAGCAGCATTTAGATAGAGACTGCGTCATGCAGAAGCTTGCATGTCTCAAGCTTTGACTGGTTGGTCTGAGTTTAACGAGCTAGCTAATCACCCCACTCATATCCTGGAAAGAGGCGAGTGCAATGGGACAAACATGTCGGGGTATCAGAACAGCAGCAGTAAGGCTTTCGCATATCCGCCCTGCCTGTTGGGCGGCGTCATCGCCCACCAATTATCATCAACACAGGCTCAGCCGCAGCTGACTTCATGCAGATGGAGGCCTCAAAGAAATGAGGGGTATTCCAGTCTTCCCAGGACATTCGCCTCATCAATCATTACATGTAAACTTCAACAGCCATGGAAGGACTTGGAGCTGCCGCCAGCGTTATCGCTGTCGCCGAGCTATCAGCTAAGGTCGGGAAGCTGTGCTTACAGTACTCCAAAGATGTCTCGAGCGCACGAGCGGATATTGAACGTCTTCGCAACCAGTTCGAGCACCTGGAGAAGGCTCTGCTGGCTACACAGCGTCTGGTAAAAAAGACCAAAGACGCCTCGCTTCCGTTATCTCATGAACTTCGGGGTTCATTCCAAAGCTGTTTTGACGACCTTCAAAAAGTTGAAAAAAAGCTTGAACCAAGTCCTGCGCGCACCGCTATGCGACGCTATGGTATTCGAGCACTCAGATGGCCTTTCAACAGCAAGGATGTCGACCAGTTCCTAGCCCGTCTTGAGCGTCACGAGAAAACCATCCTACTTGGTCTCCAAGTTGATCAGACGTATGTATACAAAGAACTTCCCTTCCCCACGGAGATTGACGTGCTACCAGGGCCCTAATCGTCGAGATTCACGAGGGAGTTAAACAGCTAGCGCTTCACCCGACCAAAGATGCCTCGATTTTGAACAAGCCCCGTTTCATGGTACCATTTACTCCTAATCCAGACTTTGTGCACCGCCCATCGATCGAGAAATGGATGGAAGAACAATACAGCAAAGGCGCTCAGCGAATGGCATTGGTTGGCATGGGCGGATTTGGGTAATAAATCCCCGCCCTTTCCTCAGTTTGTCTCTGACAGAAAGAGACCTGTGGTTGAAAGCATATATACGTCGATGAAAACTTAGTATCTGACATAATAATAGGAAATCCAAGCTGGCTATCCAGTTTGCACATAAAGTCCATGCGGATGAGCCCGAAACTAGTATATTCTGGGTGCATGGCGGCAGCAAAGCGACTTTTGAAGAGTCTTACCGTGCTCTTGCAGATCTTCTTGCCTTGCCTCGTCGACACGAACCGGACGTTAATGTACTAACACTCGTGCGAGACTGGTTGCAGAGGGATGGCATCCAACCGTGGCTAATGGTCCTTGATAATGCCGACGATATCAACGTTTTCTTCCGTGACAAAGGACATAATGACGTCAGCCAAAATCAGCTTGCCTCGTATCTGCCTAAATCAACCAAGGGGAAAATCATCGTTACATCGCGCAGCCTGGACGCAGCAGAAAAGCTAGTCGGCTGTAGCCAAGCTACATTTCGAATCCCCGTCATGGGGGAGGATCAAGCCCTCGAACTCTTGCAGACTAAACTGAAAGACAAAACAGATGAAGATACAGCCAAGGAGCTCGTCCGCACACTTGACTGCATCCCTTTAGCAATAAACCAAGCAGCAGCATACATCAATCGGCGCAGTCCACGCGTAACTACCAAGTCCTATCTACATGAGTTTTACAGAAGTGAAAAGAGAAAGGATAGTCTGCTTCGCAGCGATAAAGGAGACCTTGCCCGGCAGGACGACGTTTCTAACTCTGTTGTCGTGACGTGGCAGGTGACTTTTGAGCAGATCAGGCGAGAGCAACCACGCGCTGCTAATCTCCTATCATTGATGAGCCAGTTCCAAGCTCAAAATATTCCTGACTTCATGCTTCATGGCTACAGCGGCGACAATATGGACGATGAAAGCGAACAAATCGCCTTTGAGAACGATTTAGACGTGCTGAGAGGCTACTCTCTGGTGGATGTCCCAAAAGAAGGGCTCCTGGATATGCATTCGCTGGTCCAGTTCTGCACTCGCTCATGGATCGCGGAGTCTGGGGATGCAGAAAAGTGGAATCGGCTCTTCATGAAGCTTGCAGCAGACCATTTCCCCTCAGGCGACTTCGAGACGTGGGCTGTCTGTCAAGGCCTTCTTCCTCACATTGAACCTTTACTGGAGATAAAGCTAAGAGAGGAGAGTATTGTTAGAGATTGGGTTTCTATCTTGGATGGGGTATCTTCTTATATGCTGAAAATTGGCGAATTCTCACAGGCAGAGATGCTGGCAAAGGCGTCTCTTCAAGCAAGAATTTGTATCCTCGGAGACGATCATCCCTTTACGCTGACCAGCAAGAACAATCTCGCTTTAGCCCTTTGGGAACAGGGGCAGTGGGAGGAGGCAGAGAAGTTAGTGGTGGAAGTCTTGGAGATAAGAAAAAAGAAGCTAGGACTCGAACACCCCGACACGCTGATCAGCATGGCTAACCTTGCTTTAACCCTTGGGGACCAAGGCCGATTAGAGGAAGCAGAGAAGTTAGATGTGGAAGTATTAGAGATAAGCAAGGAGAAGCTAGGACTCGAACACCCCGACACGCTACTCAGGATGGCTAATCTTGCTTCAACCGTTTGGAAGCAGGGCCGATTCGAGGAGGCAGGGAAGTTAGATGCGAAAGTATTAGAGATAAGCAAGGAGAAGCTAGGAGTTGAACACCCTGAGACGCTAAAGAGGATGATTAACCTTGGATCAACACTTTGTAACCAGAGCCGGTTCGAGGAGGCAGCGAAGTTACAGGAAGAAGCATTAGAGACAGCTAAGGCGAAGCTCGGTCTTGATCACCCCGTTACGCTACACGGTATGAATCATCTAGCACAGACTTGGCATAGGCAAGGACGGGTTAAAGATGCTTGTGCTCTACTGCAAGAATGCCTTTTCCTACAAGAAAAGAAGTTAGGTCACACCCATCCTAATACCCAGGATTCAATTGCAGCACTGGAGTTATATAAGGCTGATGCACGGGAGGATACCTCTGATAGTTCAGCTCATTCACTATAACTAGCAATTCAATTCTTCTTATTTATAATAGCTATCCTTGTATTGCATTTAGTAAACTCTTTTCTTACCTCTACTTAAATGAGCGTCTCGGGACACAAGAACTTGAGCCAGATCTGAGTCTTAGCCGGTCGGAACTGGTAAACTCCAGCGGCCAGCTTACATATATATTGTAGTTGGATGGCACACTTTCTGCAACTTACAACGACCATGTCAAAACGATAGACCTCCGAAAGGGGAAGGATCCCATAATCAACACCATCGTAATATTCGCGATAATGTGCTCGATTATGAAAGCATTAGCTGTGATGATTGTCACATAATAATTTCTTCGATCGGTGAAATGTGGCTCGTCCTATGTCACCTCGCCAAACATTGCGTAGGTACACCAGGCAGCTTCTGTAAATGCTGCTAAACCACATTGGCAAAGGCAGCCGTAGAAGGGAAGGGGGTTTGCTAGTGGTACCTTGTATTGGCGAACTTGTTGCTATTTCCAAAGTCCTTTCCACAATACCAAAATACTCAGAGACGAAACTCGAGCATAGTAAAATCCATTTCTGTTTCTCGAGCTGAGCTCCTCCCGCTCTAAGCTGAGTTGGTGCTGAGCTTGGGCTGAGGTGCCTGTATGAGCCCACTTTTGGGATCGCATGCCCCTGCAAGGTCCCAGATCTGGGACAACGCCCTGTTTTTAGCCCCCATTAGATTTGCACGAATTAAGAATCCGGGCCCCTTGAACCCAAACTTGCGAGACTCGGGCAATATGATCCTAGTTGCTGTTGGGTTCAGTCTCACCCTTTAAGGCATCTAATGACTTCTCTACTAATGTGGTAAGCCGGCCAGGGCCAGATCGCATAAACGGGGCTATAAGTTTCGACTAGCCTCTAACTGTCCCATTCGATGCTTGTTGCCATGCAGCAAACGCTCCTCACGTGCCCTAGGATACTACTATCAAGGCGGTTCCACACCTTCCAGTATCGAGCCGTGGGATTATTAGAAAATTTGCACAATTTATAGCTTATCCCGTCCTCTAAAATGACTAGCACTACCTTATGTTTTATATATCCTCTCTTACGTCTTCTTCTTGCCTGACTCCCGCATAGGAATAAGAGGATCTTAGGGCTTATGCGGGGCCTGGGAATATGAACGAGAATGACCTCCTCAAGGTTCAGGGCTGGCTTGCCATATTGAAAAGGATTGCCGCTTAACTGCCTGTTAGTGGCTTCGTCTCAGAGGATGTCACAGCAATGGCGGAATCGTATGATATTATTCCTCAGAAAGGCAAGGCCCAGTCGGATATTTCCTAGGCTAGGTTTTATCGATAGTTTCGATTTGTCGCTTTCCTAATGCCTAATTTAGGTCCTTAAAGTCGGGCAGGGCCTTAATGAGGTAATTAACCTCTAGCTCTCAAATAGGACTACTGAGTCTAGTTTTAGGTTGCTTTCTATTTTTAAAGATATATTTTAATTGGGCTTATTAACCAAGCCACTAGGAGGTAAAGGACGAGAAAGTAGTCCTAACAGTTACCTTATATAGAAAGGGCCTAATCTATTTAATAAATTAAGCGTCCTACTTTTCTTTCTTACCAAGAGGTGTTTTCTTTCGAGGGCTCTTTCACTGTTATATTTGATTTCTGATTTCATGCTGCTATCCCTTGTAGAGCTTGCAGTAAACCCTCCCTTAGATGAGCTAAGGCTAGCTTCGATATTGGGACAGGTAGGTTATACTTTCATCCTCTGTTACGTTCTGGTTTAACAATTGCGCTGGTTCTTAATGGCGTCTCTTATTTAGAGCGGAATTTGCTTGAGTACGGTTAACTAACCTGTTCTAACATTCTCCTTGGCCTGTCTAGAAGTGTGAAAATTTATAGGTTATTAACTTTATCTTACTGAGGCAATATCTAATATAGGATTATAGGGGGTTATAAACAATCTCAACCTCGTTTGAGGCGTGGTTGGGATATTAAGTCACTTAGCTCTATCTTGATAGAGTTAATAAGAGGTTATATAAAAAAAGATAGTAAGGTAGGAATAAACAACTTAAGTCGCTAGCTATCTAACTCTTATGCTATTAATTTACTCTGCATAATGAGATATTCTGCCTTGTCCGTAGCTGGAGAAAGGAGCATCCCATCATAACACTAACACAAGACCTAGCGAATGGTGGATATTCTTATATCCTGATATCGCGAGGTTATGGATAGGTCCTCAATATTCATGCTGAGATTCGGATTAGTGTAAGATGGCAAAAATATGACTTTTAAGGTATTTTTTTTATTGCCCTCTCTGTGCTGGCTGCTTCTGGATTTCGCTATCTTATGCGTTTAACCAATATCGTTCGCTCTTGCAGCTATTCATAGTGATGCAAACAACGACTCTATAAAAGAAGTGCGATGTAAAGTTTCCTCATTCGTAGGACCCAGTGTTTTTCTATATCCCTCCACTGATTTCTCCATCATCTCTTTTGCTTGGATCAGCTTGCCCTGCATGAACAGAACATGCCCAAGATAAAACAATGCATCAAGCGTCCTCGGATGATCGTTCCCCCGTAGCCTCTGGTACCCCATGCATGCTTCATTGAACAATTCCTCGGCCTCGGCCAGTTGAATTTGCTGGGTGTAGATGTGTCCGAGTGTGAAGGTAGTTTCCAGTATCGAGATATAGCGCGGGAGATGACCTGGGATATCGTCCAGCCCAAGCGTCCTCTCTATGCCATTCAATGCTCGACTGCATAGTTCTTTTGCTTCTGAAAGCTTGCCCTGACGTGTATATAAACTGGCGATGTTGCTGATTGTATGTAGAGTCGACGGGTGGTCATGCCCATACACTCTTTCTTTGCCTTGCAGAACTCGATGGAGGATTTCTTGAGCTTCATCTGTCTTTCCGAGGTTTGCATAGGTAATGGCGAGATTATTCATTATCACCAGTGTTGTTTCATGTTCGCATCCAAACGTCTTTTCTAGACCCCACAATGCTTGAACATGCATTTCTTCAGCCTCGCTACCCTTACCCAGATCGTCGTAGAGTCGACCCAAACTGCCTATTGCGACACTCTCAAAAGGATTCTGTTCCTGCTTAAACTCAGGCTGGCGAATCCAGAACGAGCAAGAGTCGGCGTGTGGGAGTAGCCTTTGGTACAGTGTCCAATATCCCGTCGAGGTCCTATGAGGGACTGAATGGCCAACTAGACACAGCGCTAGGCTTGCAAACTCCCTCTTTTGCTGAGCATCTGCTTCCAAATTCAGCACCCATCGATGAACTACTGGGTGTATAGAGTAGCTTTCTCTAGGCTCCACACGAGCTTGGACCATGGAGTAGCGAAGGAGGAGGCCCATGGCTTTCGCGAACCGGAGGTTATCGCGTGCTATGTTGGAAAGCCACGTGGGCCACCAACCTGTGAATAAAGGGTCTGTGACTACTTCAAACAGTCCAAACCACAGGTCTTTGTTGTTAATGAACGCCCAGAGACGCAATATGTTGACTGAATCTTCGTTCGAGGCCTTGACTGCATTAAGGGAAACCGCCCACGTAGTGGCAACACTTCCATGCTCGTAGTCTACCAAGGGACTATCCTCAGATGCCATAAGTCTGTCCCATTGTAGATGGTAGCTTTGAAGATATGTTGGAATATCGATACCTGTCTCGCGTAGGAAAGATCCTGCCTGTGCAAGTGCTAGCGGCAATCCTTCAAGCAATTCGAGCAATTCCTTATGACTTGGATCAAGATCTGGCGATGTCGTCAATACCATAGGGTGCTTCAGATATTGGCCTGCAGTCTCTTACCCAACTTATCTCCATACCACTCTTCCATGATAGCCAAACTAAGACCGTGGTCGACGTTGGTTAACTCCTTCGAATTGCCCAGCTGCTGAAGACGGGATAGTCTCGTTGTCACCAATATGGAGCCATGATCAGCTGGGAGATATTTCCTAAGGTCGTAAGACCCATATGCACCGCCTCGTTGGTACTCTTGGTCAACATTGTCAAAAATGAGCAGCCAGCGCGTATTGTCCGGTCGAGAGACCCAAGTCATCATGGCCGTAACCGCAGCGTCCAATTCATCCTTGGAACCCTGATTTGGTGTATTGAATTCAGGGATTCTAGTGGCGCAGTTTGCAAGGCTATGTCTAAGTTGGTCCTCTGATCGACCATCTAACCAGAATATGGCGCTGAAGGCAGTCTTGTGGCGACGAGCGAAGTCGACGGCTAGTTGCGTTTTGCCGATGCCACCTAGTCCATGAAGAATGAATAGTTTCCGTCTCGCGTTTCCACCTTGCTTTGGTAACAAGCAATCTTCGAAGACGGCCCTATCTGCAGGTCTGTCGATGAAATGATCTGAAACAGGCATGTCTTGGAGACTGAAGGGAATGCCATAGGGGATATGGCCTAGAGTTGATGTCAGTAGTTCTATGGAGAAATACCTTGGAGTCTACGAGGGAGCATTATGGAACACCAATATCTACTTGGACTTACAAGCACTGGATAGCCTGGTAGCAGGCTGTGAAGCGATAACAGTAAGCAGCTCTCTTGCGTATGCAGCTGCCGTGGCAGCAGCATATCTCTGCCATTCCTTGTTCTTGTAAGAGTCTGAGTAGTCACAGATTCCTCAAATAAGAAGACACGAGAGGATGTCCATCAGACCAGCAGCTTCCATCTCAAAACAAACAATGTCTAGTTGCTGCGCAAGTCTATCGCGTTGCTTCGAACTTCGCATAAGCTGGTTGCCTGAAGCGATACCACCATAATGTATGACCGGGTCGTTGGTGCTTCGTGGATTGCGTCCCACGACTTTGGAAGAGTCACACTGATCGCAGTTATTTGCCTGGGAGCCGACATGGTCATAGGAGGCAATAAAGAGATTGTCGATCAATCTGGTGCGATCGTACTCAACTGGTCTTTGAAATCTCTCCTTTAGGATGCGCAGGAATTCCTTGGCTCCTCCTTCATGTTTGGCTTGGAGCGATGACACCGCTGTGTTGAGTAGTTGGTGAGGAACCCTAGGCGTGGCAGTAGAGTGTATTTCGCCCTCCCCTATCGTCTTTCCTAAATCATACTGCATGACGAATGTGCCGACAACAACGTCGCCCAGTCTTACGTCGGCCGCTCCAGGCGCTGCACCCCCAATTCCAACCATTAGACCCAGCCGAATTGATGGAAACGTGCGGGCCAAGTTTGTCAGCACATTTGACGCGTTATTCGTCCCGTAGTGACCGTTGGGCAGGCACGCGATGACGATGTTGTGTTTATTCTCTACGCTCCCGAGTTTGTAGATATTGTTGTCGTTGTCCAGGCGTGGGAGGTCCTTATGGGTTTGGTCTAGCATGGTGATGGCTGCAGACAACTCAGTAGGCAGCGCGCAGATCCAAGCGATGGTGTACTCATTGTATGATAGGCGAAACTCATCTTGAGGGCAGTGGCGGTAATTTTCCTGGCTCTCATGAGGGGCATCTGACGCTTTACCATGGTGCTGATGTTACCTCAGCGTTCGCTCCATCGCATGAGTCGAGATGGTTTCTAACGTAGAATGCTCTCCAGAAGCTGATATGTCAATGATTTGGAAAGGTTTGGGGGTTTGAAAATCGGCGTCAGCTTTGTGCCAAGCGGTCACGGGGGCATGCTGATTGACTTTCATTGGTCGCGACAGGTGCAAGGCTGCAGCTGAAAACTGGTGGATCTCTGATCACGAGACTGAGTTGTAGCTTCCTTTCTATGAAGCCACCAAAGAAGCTGGATGAACCGTAGAATGGAAAGGCTGGGATGAGGATATACAGTTGACTGCATTCGGCTGGTGGGGTTAGAAATTGTTAAGCTGGTTTCGTTCATGATGGTGCAATCAGCTACTTATCAGCCTTCACTGACTGAGACAAAAGCCATTCCAGAGTTTGATACAGGCGGTACAATTTAAAAATAAACTCTAGCCTGCGTTAGGTAGAAATGTGGTGTAAGTTTTCTTAGTTTACCCATTCTCTCCTTAACAAACTATAATGTTATTTGAATGGTGAATGGAAAGCCACAGAAGTTTTGATAGAACGTATTGCCTCATTTACGAGGCCTGAAAAGAACTAGAATTCTGGGCAAATATTATATAAAGAACCAACCCCCAAAATTGAAGACATGGTTTGTCGACTTACATCTCAAACAAGTAACATCGATCCAAGGTACCTGCCCGAGCTTAGGGCTCTATATATTCATTTTTATCTAACTATTTACTAATATACATTTCTTTTAATATAAAAAATGTAGTGTTGAGTTATTTAATTGATTGATGATGATATGCTGTTTTTGGCGTTTTGGCAAAGGTGGCCGGT
>PVPY01001223.1:0-10831 GCA_002982035.1 Fusarium algeriense | reverse complement strand
CTACCAGACCGGTTATTATGTAAGCAGCTGGTCTGGTCTGGTCTGGACCCCCAGACCAGACCAGACCAGACCATTCCGATCACTGAGTCCAACTCGATCAAGTTGCTATTTGATACAGCAGGCAGGTTCATATGGCCACCATTATGGATAACCCAGTCCCGAACTGTGTTTCTCATGGTTGTGCCGGAAGAGGAAACTTCCTCCGCCGAGCCAGGTTGCACAACGTATGAGGGTCCCATTCAATCGATTGAACGAAGAGAGGTACGGATGCTTGACGCTTGATGTAAGTGCTTATGCTTGGCCGAGTGGCCCTGAGACCGGTAGTCTCGAGCAAGTTACACTTTCATAAGAATATAGTAGGCGCCGATGTAACTGCACGTGGGAGAAATAAGATCTAGCTTACGCAACTACCCTTCCCTATTTGTCCCGCCATGCGCATGTTCCGAAGGCATAAAGGACGCCGCGCAACTGGCGTTTGGGTCAGTTAACTTTACCTGGAGCCTGAACTTGCTGTTCTTAGAATGAAAACTCACAGGCCTCAGTCAAAGGCCAAGGAATGTCCCCGGTTGACCCTTGACCATTGTACCCCCTTTGTCTTTCCACATCACCCTGTCATGCCGTGACCCAACATGGCTGAGGCTGTGGGCACATCGGGAACCTCTTTGGCAAAGCCAGTACCCATGCTATTTCTAGATCCTGCCCATTTTTTATCTGTCTCGACAGATGATCAGCCACGCTCACACGCTGTTAAGCAACACGGAGACCAATCCCAGGGATGAGATTCCTTTGGTTTTTTATCTTGCAAGTGAAAGAGTATTTGTAATGAAATTCAGCAATAGGGGTAGAAGTTTCTCACATAAAGGCTCGGGACCTTGACAAACAAGACATCACACATATATTGCAGTTCCAAGGTCCTTCAGTTCAACTCATGCTTTCGTTGATATCTTTCATGTTATACCTCAAGTACAATGCAGTTCAATGGTACTGGAGTGTTCATGCAACCGCCAGACAACTATGATGTCGATTTTACCAATGCGCAAAAGGACACAACAGTAATCCGCGCGAGCTACTGGGTCTCTGGCATCCTATTTACTATTTCTGTCTTGCTTCTGCCACAATTTATTTACATGACATTTTCCATCCTTCCGAATTGGCGTATCGGTGCCTGTAAGTCATGGTCAATAATTCGAGAGCATGGATTATGACAGACCGGTGCTAATTTTAATAAAAGATATGCTCTTTCCTGCATGGATGCTCACATCAGTTGCTCAAGCACCAATTCTCATGGGCCTAAGGCAGGGCATTCTGGGCGTAAATGTTTCGGAAATACCTCTTGATGATGCCATCAAGGGTATGACGGTACGTTTTTCGTAAAATTAATCCTGCTGCCAACGTATGTATATTCTGACATCATCATGTTCAAAGCTCATTCAAATTGCGACCTTGGTGTGTATTCCAGGCACGGTTCTCGCAAGGCTGGTGACTTGCGTCCTTTGTTACCGTTTGTTGCCCATGCAGTGGTCTCACTATGTAATTTATGGCACAGCTGGTGTGATTATCATAGTTTTCACCTCGGCGTGGTTCTTTATCCTAATTGCCTGTAACCTCGGGCTCTCCACAGGAACTAACTGCTTCGACCATCCTGTTAACTACATGCTGCAGCCGGCTGTGGGAGGTTTGGCAGACCTCGTCGTCATGAGCCTTCAATGGAAGAGCATAATTACTCTCCAAATGCCGAAGAAGCACAAAGCAACCGCCATCGCATGGTTGAGTCTAGGCCCTATGCTACAAGTCGCCATCGACATCACCTATCTAGTCGTCTTGATTCCCATTCATCAAATCCCTGGCATGACATTCATGTCGGCTCGAAGCTTGCTGTGTTGGATACTGCAGGCAAACCTATTAATTATCTGCAACTCATTATGGACATTACCAAAGCTCTTTGATCACGTCAAAGATCGACAACGCCTAGCAGATTCTGAGAACACTGTTCCATCTCAACATGCTTTAGAAACCATTACCTGCACTTTAGCGCAACCGAAAAAGTCGCGTCTCAGAGGCCACGGCATTTACGATAGTCAGGAACAGCTCTTTTCTCCAGAGCCTTGAAAATTATTGTCATACATCCGTTGTTGAAGGTGGTTATTCGATGCCCGGAAGCGGGCAAACCTGCCTTGTTAGAGATGTCCCCAAGATACCCCTTTCCCTCATTATCAGTTCCAGCATACTACCTGGCTCGAGACGGGACTGACGGGCTCGGTTATGAGATCAGTATTAACCAGATTGGGTGTTTGCAGCTTTCAGCCTGCGTTATTTTCTTTACGATGCTTTTCGGCACTTGGCTAGATAACGCGAAACTGCTATAGCAAAAGCAGAAAGTGCGCTTCAGGATCGATTGGTCTGAATAAGAATATGTTACTGACTTCGTCAATAGTGATCGATGCAGTAGCAACTCTTAACGCTTTTTGTTGCTTTATAAGAACACTAGTCGACGAAAGAAATATCATACAGTACCTCCATACTACAAAAGAGCGATGTCGATCCACATCTATTCTCAACAGTATTTTAGACATGTGGCAAGTCGTCTTGGCCTGTGATTGGAAAAGATACAGCCGCTGTAGTTTAGACGTTAGTCTGGCCTGGAGAAATTCAACCAAGGACCTAGGAGGCTTAGGTTATAAATATCAGGCTTCCAAAGATGTTAATGTTACTTGAAAATTAGTTCATTGACGTGTATATGTCTAACGAAAAGCAAAGTGATTACGGTCGTGGGAACAGTGATTAGCCTTGATGTGCAGTCTGTTCAAGTCAATACTTCTATATTAACCATGAATTCAACGTCTAACGGAAAGTCACCAACATGGCATCATCGCCCACCATTAGGAGAATGTTTAGTTAGTTTGCCCCTAAACTTTCGCAACCTAGTTCAAACTCTCGTATTTTTGTTTCTGCATTCGCAGCCCAACAAGCTCAGTCGAGGCTTGTATTACGGCCGCCCAGGGAAATTATGCTCTGAGGACTTGAGGTTCATGGTAAGAACGGGAACAACCAACGACTGGGAGAGCAAAACGAACATGATGCTCACATTCGCTCAATTATGTACTGAGATTATTTTATACGAGCGGTACATTAGCGAAGAGACGAAAGTAGTTGAATAATTATCAAACTAGAAGAACCATTCTTCGGAGCCGTACTATAAACAAACCCAGGTAGCATCGTCAACCAATATAGCACCATATTATCCTAGCCTCGTTTGTAAATACACCGGAACATGCATGTATTAAAGCATAACTGAACAATTTGTGTAACCTGTTGCGTGCTCACAATCATGCTGAACGCCATCGCCTCTTGCCTTATGTATCAGCTTCGCCATCATCTTGCTCCTCGTCGCTCGAATTGTTTTTCTCCCTGTCATTTTTGGACCGATCGCATTGCCTAATAGAAATTTTGCAACCCTGTTTCGCGAGACACTTAGTCAATTGAGTACTGGCTTGGAATCCCGGAAACTCCTTTCTCTTATAGACAGTGAAAACACCGCTCTGGGCGTTGGCCAAAAACGGAAAACGATTCCCGTTCTTTGCACCTCTTCGGCCGACTCTAGTCAACCTAAAATGAAGTCGAAATGACCCCGGAGTTCTGCAGGATAAATCATCAAAGCAGAAGAAGCAGCCTTGGTCGCCATTTTCATCCTCCCCCCAAAAAGGTGTGCTTATGAGTTGGCCTATAAGCCGCTTTTTCTTCCCATCCTCCTCAGGCATAGATGAGACATCGAGGGATCCAGATTCATCGAGAATTGAACACTCCAGAATGCAGCCAGGATAATACGAATGCATATCTATCTCGTCTTTGCCGAGGTTGGGGCTTTCAACCTCCAATTGGACGATTGGCTGCGGGTCGATCGATCTGCGGTCCCGATCGCCCAAACCACACGATCCAGCAGCCACCGGTTGCTGCCGCATCGAAATTTTATATAAGACATCGCCTGAGTCGCCGTTCATACCCATCCCACTACCATCTCCTTCCGAAGCGAGGATACTGCGGTTGTTCATAGTATTAAACCTTGGCTCAATTGATTACCGGCTCGAGAGATATTGGCAATCCCACGGCTGAGGGAAAAGCCAAAAGCAATACACGCCGAACCACTGGACAGTTACCAAGATATCGGCTCTCTTCGTGTAGGACGAGGACCAATGAAGGCAGGTAATGTTGAGCCTGTCCAATGGTAGTAAGTTTGATAGAGCTGAAACGAGACGGCCCGTAGTATGGTTTGTGAGCCCGCCCAGAATAGAAGTCGCCAACTTGATAGCCTCCAAATGCGGATCCCAAGGATGAAGGTGGACAAACACAAGATAGACAGTCAGCGGAAGTTAAAGATATAGAAATGAGGTAACGTGATCCAGCAGATACGAGTCTCTATGGCTAAGATGGGTGTAAGTACGAGAAAACTCGAGTTTATGGACGTTCCTAAAAGGGGGCTGGGATTATTAAATGCTTACCAGTATCTTGACCTACAATGGCCGGAAGGAAGCCAGTTCATCGAATTAAAAAAAGAATCTAAAAAAAATAAAAAAAAGGCAAAGACTACCTGCCTGATTGCTTTATGAAATTGATGCGTAATATCTTCACTGGGGGCTTATCTTGGTGAGATGAGTTTCTTGAGCCAAAAGAAAACACGGAGTGGCAGGGTTTTGGAAACCCCCGCCCCCGGAGACTGTTGGCTCGGTCAGGCGCAGTAAGTGGAGATGTCTCGGTTGCCACCGGTTTCGATTGGACATCTTGGACGCCTCAGGAGGAAACTACCACGTAGGACGTCAGCTTTCTGCAGGGAGGATCAATCTGGCTTTGTCCTACCAGGGGGCTGGTAGGACGAAGGAGTGACCGTGGGCAATTGCTCCGATACCCCTGTTGATGTTGGCTGTAAAGCATGACGTCCTTGCTTGCACTAGCGCAAAACAACATGCTCCAGCAACAATTTCTGCATTCATTCACTTTCTATAATCTGATTGGCCCACCCTAACTTTAATCCTTCATCCCCTTGATAGACAAACATCAGGCTCTTCGCATATCTCTTTCTTCCACATCGTTATGGCATGGTGTGAATATATCGACGTAGCCACGCTCAAAACACTCCCAATCACTGACATATATCCATTTCGTCGAACCCTGGCCTGTAATCTCTCTCTCGATATACCCCACCTGGGCATCGCCGGTGGTGGTTGCGGCATAGACAATATGCTTGTCGTCATATTTTGCTGATTCGAAAGTCCAAGGCGTCACCTCGAGCAGCTCTTTCATTGACATAGCTACTCGGTAGAATTGTATTATCCGCTCATCCCCACTATTTATCAATCGTTTAAGAGGTTCAGGAACTTCGCATGAGGGTGATAGTTAGTGTGCCAATTCTCAATACCTTCAGTCAGTGTCGATACTCACGTAGCTTCTGCTCGAGGGAATAATCAGAAAGGGGGCCCTTGCTGCAGGCTTCAGGTACGTCTTTACGGTCAACTGAGCGTGACAGTCAATGCGTCAATCCCAGCTGCCATCAGTAGAGTTGATGCCTACTTAGCTTCTTATAGATACTCTCAATAACAAGGCACGTTTCGGAAGGAGACTGCGGGGCCTTCTGTTCCATTTCGAGGTCTTAAGGCTGCTGAGCCGTAGAAGAAACAGAAACGCTGTCGGCAAAAGGGCCTGTTATGTATTTAGCGTACAGGATGGTTGAAAGCCTCCTGGTTCGCCCGTCGCGCGCTGTTCGTGGCCCAACCGTCGTCCAACAAGTTCCTGACCATGTGTTAGTCTGGACCTGCCGCTAATAAATCCTGCATGCATCAGCAAAGTCACTCGACTGCCCACCGCGGAGCTATTCCTGGTTGGCAGGGCGTAAACTGCGCTCATGGCTCATGGATGTGATGTGTGGTGGCACAAACAACGGGCACGCGGTCGCGAGGGTACGGTACCTCAGCCCGCTATCATGTTTAACCCTACAGACCGAGAGTTTATAGAGATTCCACTATTCAATACAATTCTAATTCCAATTATGTTTGGCTTTAAGGACCTTTCAGAATACAAAGGAAACATTTCGAACGAGACTGTAATGCCCGATCAAGGACTGGCATCCTCGGCACAATCTTAGCGCACGTATACATGGGTCGGAATCGGGACTTGTGCTGATGAGCATCCTGCACCTTCATCGTTCCCCACAAAGCACCTCGAGAATATAGCTAAATCGTATTCGACCCAGCCATGCGACGGTATTGGGCCTAATAGCATGGATAAGTCGGTCCCCATTACATGAGTGATGAGCCTACCACCAGGAACCAACAATCACAAACCGGCGGTCAGGCCGCGGAGTATGAGGCATATTCGTTACACACATCCCACAACAGCCATCAAGTTAGACATAGGGTTTCTTCTTCTTCGTCGCATACCGTTGCAACAAGTTCTTCCCACCAAGCACGCCTCTCACCTATAGACTGGGGAAGGGCAGTGGGTTCTGGCGGAACCTCTACCGCAGTGTCAATCCACTTCCAGATGCGCTTGAGCGTTTCATATAATGGTGGGACGCTCTAAAATGATTATTAGCCCCAAATCTGTATCTGGTGTAATATGCAGTAGACTTGGGCAAGGGCACAACCAGCCTGCGCTTACCATGGCATACGAAAGATGGGAGGTTTGCATTTCTGTTTTTGCACTTACACTACGGACTGGTGTTTGAACCACTTGCTCAAACCAGTTCCTCGAAACGGCCTTGTGTCCAGGATCAGTAGCGAGTAAGCCCAAAAAGAACACTGGTAAGAGAGGCGCTTGAGCCGTGAAGTGAGATCCCGATGTAGGCGTAATACGTACGCACCGGGCAAGATCGTCAAGATTGGCGAGAACTTCCGGGTGATTTCGAGGCAACCTAAAAGCTCAGTCAGCGCTCTTGTCACTATCGTAAGTGTTAGTAGTACAAGGCGACGGAGAGGGGAGGAGTGAGTTGAGCCGTTGCACAATCAACGTTCATCATCGCCTTCCAACTTCCAGCTGTTGGTCCAGTTCGCCCCCTCCCCTGCCTTTAGGTTCTTCTCTTCACATGTTCGTACCTGATAAGACGACATTGATAATAAATAATCGCCGCGATCCTCCACGCCTCAGCTGTGACCTCGGTCATTTCTTCCTTCGAACTGATTATCTCATGGTTTGCTACACCGCGAACCCATTCTATCGTTGGAGGATCCTTTCGAGCCAGCTTCCAGTCTTTGCCTTCACGGCTCCATTGGCGCATTTCCGACAGTTCGCGGATCAGAAATCTTGCCGTAATTGGGACGATGGTAGATTCGGGCTCTTGCTGCAATCGACCTGCACAATACGTTACCTGACTCAAAAGATGCAACAGTTTCTGCGAAAAACCACATCCGCCATGTATCTCAAATATATCCTTTTCCGTTCCATAAAGAAGCCAGCCAAATCTGCCTGCTTCATACTCGGGGTTAAAGGTCTCTGCTGCCGGGAGAGCCATCATAGACTGCGCGAGAATTACCCCCCGACCAACAATAATGGATTGAGAGATACGAAGTTCGTTATACTGGACATTGTGGCTTTTCCAGTAGCGATCACCAGTATCTGTGGCCTGCAGAAAGTATTCGGCCTGCTTGAATCCTTCTAGCCATCGCGGTTTGTAGGGTTTCTTGAGTCGCAGTTCGGTTAGGACGATCTAAATACCAGTCAGGTCACTTCACAATAAAGAAGACGCAAGACAACTAGTAATGCAGTAGAGTTATACATACGTCTTGCATAGAAAGAAGTACGGCCATGGTGATGACCTTCTGGCCTTTTCCTTTTTCTCTGCTCTCAGGGGCGTTGAGGAGTGTACTAAAATGTTGGTCGGCCAGGGAATATCTCTGGTTAATTCGCTGACGGACAAGCTCATCCGACAGATAGTCATAAATATACATGCCAGAGAGACTCTGTATGGCATGAAGGATGCCTTCATTCTCGTGCATCGGCGCCAGATCCTTCAGCCACAAATTGGTTTCGTTGAGTACAGATCTTCCGGGGCACCAGTTCTTGATATCTATTGGGGAACAGTCAGTAAACGTTTGGTCAAGTCTCACGCCGTCAAGAAGTAGACATGAAACGGACGTACAAAATTCGAATAATCGTCTACCTGTATAATCCATCTGGGCGTGATATCCGAACTGAGGTGGCACCAATTTCGGGACACTCCCGGTCAGGACCTGTGAAGCGTCTTGGGGAGAAACTGGGGAACCTACCATCAACATAGGCGATGAATCACTTCCCCATCCTCTCTTTAGGCTCATAGGTGAAATAGTCCCACCCGGCGCCGGAGGTATGGCAGGCACAGTCTCAACAAGAGGTATTATGGTAGAATTGGGATCGAAAGTGTGCGATCGTGTTATGTTTGGCGTTATATCCTCCACATCGTCCTTCGGTGGCAATGGTACAGGGCCGGACGGTCGTCTCGATGGAGGTTGCGAAGGCCAGTTGAATTTGACATATCCGTTCACCTGCCCATTCTTTGGACGACCATAGCGAGGGGAGTCAGACGCAGGCAGTCGGTTTCCTTGCACAGTGAAAGGACTGACAACGGGTCCATTTGTTGTCTTATCGTTCCTTGGATCTTTTCGCTCGACAACTGGCTCTGGGCGAGCCTTTGAATTGGCAGGCAAGAGGCGACGGAGGCGCCTGAGTGGAGGATTATGGGATTCTGCAAGAACGTCAGCTCACGAATAGGAGAACATAATGGATGAGGCGATAGGCATCAAGCAAGACTGGAAGCAGGATGGGTTCGGTGCATTCCACTCCTACA
The DNA here is from genome assembly GCA_002982035.1 of Fusarium algeriense. Lineage (NCBI taxonomy): Eukaryota > Fungi > Ascomycota > Sordariomycetes > Hypocreales > Nectriaceae > Fusarium > Fusarium algeriense. The sequence continues at coordinate 2,022 of PVPY01001223.1, read as the reverse complement.
CTTCCTCTGAAAGTAACGCTTCGTCCCCTTTGAGCCCTCAATATGGACACAATAGAGAGAAAGCGCAAAAGTGGGCATAGAAAGGAATGTGGAAACAGGAAAATGTCAACGAAATTGAGCGGGGGGCGTTATGTTCATAGCCTTACCTGGAGAGGGAGGGGTCCAGGTTGTTCTGGGGTCGTCGGCAACAAGTATCTGACTTGTGGACGACAAGGCATCCGTAGGTCCGCCGTCGCTACTAGGGCTCATCGGATACTGTTCTGCGCCTTGGTCGTATTTGATGCGCTTTACGGACGGCGGCTGCCAAGGCACTGAAAATACCATCATCTCTGAATTACTCTTAGTAGCCCTAAATACGGCAAGAAGAGGTGGCGAGAGCGGAGCTTGGCAGAGATGACGGATTGGACTGGCTTGGGCCTTGCTAGGATGGCCAGTACGCTGCTTGCTACTCCAGTGGCTGTGCACTGAACTGATGAGCGGGGAATGGTTCGCCTGGGGATAAGGAGTTAAGTTTTACAAAAGTGTACTTCAAAGCAGAGGGAGAATTGAGGCGACAAGAGAAAAGTTGTAGGGTGTAAGGCAACCGCAGGAGCAGCAGGGGATACTGCTGATTATAAGGTACAAAGTGCATTGGTCGTCCAGGATTCCTGGCAAAAAGCAAGTACAATCGTGTGCCAGGACTGGTGAGCGCTAGTGCGGTGGCTGCCAAATCGATTCCGATGATAAACAATGTCGTCGACGCGTCAAACCGCAAAGAATGGCTAAATGTATACCGTATCAGGCAATCCTCCAGTTTCAGAGACGGCCTGTAGCAGTAGAGTAAGATCACTGGCGGGTCTGTCAGGGTTTGACAGATGCACCTTGACTCCGTGGGGCGAGACATTTGGATTGGTCGGGGACAAGTAAGAATACCGAGACACAAGGCTCCTAAGGTCCGCCGTTTATTAGTGCAATTACATCTGTACACAAAAGGTAACAAATTCCTGAGATCGACGTCAATTCACCCACTGGCTTTGTCGCATGTAAAACAACCAAATATCCCGAGTCGCCCCACGCGCCAAGTCCCGATCGAGCAAGCTTTATCTTGTGGCCCTGGCTCCCGCAAGTGTTGAGTGCATGAATCGTCCTGACACATCGTCTTTACTACACTGTGTCGGTACCCACGTTTTGCTTCGACGTCGCTACGTAGCAACACTCGATCTCCTGCGAAGCACACCATCATTCTTTGCATCCCCCCAGATCACATATATCTAGTTTACTGTTGTTTTTATTTTGTTTTGTGTGTTTCTTAGGTGATAACTACTTATCATGAACGAACAAACTAAAAAGAAGGTCAGAACTGTATCCTGGGTTCGCAGCAACTTACATCAGAGTTAGTTGCATCATCGTCCTAGAAGTAGCTAAGTTTTGGTGTAAAAGGGCAAATTGTTGGAACTTTTGCGCATAACTGTAGATTGGTCTGGACAAGCCTAACAATCCGCTCTATGCATTAAGCTTGAAACGAAGGACAGGGGTAGAGAGCCAAAACATTGATTTTTATTTTATGCGGATAGTGCCGCTATTCTGTGTCTAATTAGCATCTTCCATTCCAGCATCGCAAACATGGGTAACCCGTATCCCCCCCTGGAGGGTTCCGCATCATCCACAGCGGCTGCAGGGATATATTGGTTTGATTCGACTTTTAAGCCTTCGCTTATCACCTCTTCATCTGATGAACATTTTCTAACATTATCCAATGACATATTGTCGGAATCGTTAACGGCAAAAGTTTATGTATATAATAGAAAAGGGGGAGTGCAAATAGCTATGGTTTTAACAGTACAATCATCTTTACTAGGCTTTTTGCAATCCGTAGAGACGGACTTCTTCTTAAGTACGTAAGCTGCTGTTATATTACACAAAGTAAATGTGCACGGCTCAGGTAAGCTGTGGCTTCATTGGCGTTGCATCATTGGATGATAAAAAGGTACCGGCCTTGCGGCTGGCAAGGGTACATTCCCGCCGGGATCTCATACACGCACA
>PVPY01001222.1:0-21323 GCA_002982035.1 Fusarium algeriense | reverse complement strand
GGGTCTGTCTGGGCTTTAAATGGAGACAAAGACAACAAGGCAAAACTCGACAAGAGTTGAATCGGAGCAGAACAAAGCAAGTATGAGTAAGAGGAATTGGATGAATAGGGGGAGAGAAAGAGCAGGAGGGGTGTGTGAATATGTATAAGAATGAGCCTCGAATCGCTGATGGCTTAACAGGAAAGAGACTGGGTTACAGGCAATTGCTTGGGCTTGCATTTGCAGCAGCGCCAGTGTTGACTCGCCTGCTTCTACCTTCGTTTCTACCTCGAGGTGGTCACGCTCTACAAGTGCGTCTGCGTCTGCATCTGCGTCTGCGTCTGCATCAATGTCTTTGCCTTGAGCCGTTTGTGATTGCTGTTCTGGACTTGAGGACCCTGTTTGTATAGTTATAAGTGGCACGGTAACAAACTCCCGGAGCCGTTGAGATTGGTATGGTAGCTGGAAGACCAAGGAGATCGTGGCCAAACGAATCTTGAATAAGAACTGTTCAAAGCAATATCCCTTAATCCAAGTTAGGCTTGCTTCAACCCGCTCGGCCAAAGTCTAACAAGGCAACACGACTGTTTCTGTCGCCTTGTATACGTGCAGAGCATATGCATGAGACCACAAGCAACAATGCAGTTGATGCAAATGAGATGAATGAGATGTGATATCGGGTTACACAGTGATAGAAGCCGGGCCAACGTCATGTAAGGTAGTTAGGCAATATAGTAAGGTGCTGGATGATGTCGAGCTGCGCTTCTTTCGACAAGTACTGCAGAATTGACAACGGCGTAAGGTGTGCGGGAGGGGTGCGTTGGACAAGATCGAGTAATAAGGGGTTTATGCTGTAAGACTGGACTGGCGACAGTGTCTTGTCTTTATTGACTTGGCTGGTTTGGTTCTTGTTTGGTTCCCTATCAGAGTGATATCACCACGTTGATTTGCTTGCAGAGATCAATGTAGGTAATAATAAGTCGAGTCCGAAAATAGGGCAGCAAGGAGACAGATGATATGACGAATCTCGTAACCCCTTTCCCTTTTACCCTCTTGTCATGAAAGAACCGCTGTTGGCATGATTCCTGTTGGCAGATGCCTCCACCGCAACAAGACCATCTACAACTAGAGTACGGGCAAGCAGCAAGTGGATTGGATTGGATAGTAAGTGAGCTGGAGTCTACCGACAAGAAGCAAAGAGAAACAAACCCCCGCGAGAAGCACAGGTTTAAGACAGACAGTCCAGGGTCTTTTGTTCGCCAGCGGCGGTGCAGATTGGAAAGTGGGTGCTTGCCCACCGTCTAACGTCCAAGCCGGCGCCTTTGGTGTCGCCTAGAAAAGTCGACGATCCAGTTTGATCTGGGATGGTGACGCACAGTTTTTTAGGACCCTCCACCCATGGGGCTGGACCCGGACTAGAGTGAGCGCCAATGCCAGTCATCGTCTCTGGCAGCAACCATGGCGAACAAGCACCAAGACAGCTCTGACGAATCACAACTTACTATCACACGGCAGCAAAGGCATTGATCAGGCCCTTTGGTCTTTTAGTTGTGCACCGCCTGCAGGCTCATCTGCGCCTGCATCTGCACCTGCACCTGATTAGGGACGGTCTTGAGGGGTCACTTCACTGTTCGTGGCGCCGCCTGGTCCATGAGTTTGGGCTGCCATGATTGATGATTAAACGACGAGGCTTCCTGGGGTTAGAATGCAGGGCAGAGCAACGGGAACAATAGAGTGTGTCCAGTGTTTCTATACCCATGCTGCAAGGTCTGATTAAACAACGTCGAAACTTCAAGGTCACAATAGAGCAAACAAGGCACGCACGTCCTGACGATGTCCACTCTAGTCAAAGTGGCATCGTGCTCTTTCCTTGCCCCAGCCCGTACGAGGCCACGGTGTGTTCAGGTCCTGGTCCTGGGCCCTTGCACCCTGGCGCTCCACTATCAAAAGGCACTGTGGGACCCTGGAGTTCTATTTCCATTCGCACAGAACAGCGAAACCAAATGACAACAACGCTGACAACGGCTACGGACAGCGCAGAATATGGAGAATATCAGCAGCGTGGCACGCCTGTAAATGTCGCTGAGCCGCCGCCACGGATGACTCAAACTGCACGGTTCATGCCTCCGTCTTCGCAACTACTTGAGAGCCCATCGACGGCCTTGGGGCTCAAGCACACAAGCGCTCATCCAGTCTATCGGTCTCGCCGGTTGATGATGTCACCCAACCTGGCGGTGATGCATCTTCACCCCGATTGTGCTCTGTCGTTGGTGGTTAAGAAATTCATTAAGACACTGCTGGCGTCGATCACGGGACCGTGGGTATGCAAAATGACTGCATTCCTCTCTTTCCCTTCTCTTTCTGTTCTAGCGCACCACGAATGAGCGCCTCCGAAGACAATGCTGGTTGCTGGGATCATCAGCGTGGAGTGGCTAGCGCATGCCCTAAGGAGATCGTCCAACGTTTCTACCCACGCTGTTGAACTCGCACGTGGAGATTGAACTCGTCCGTTGCTTGAGCTTTTCATCCTATAATGGACCTTTGGACATAAATCTGGGCTAGCACGAGCAAGTAGGCAAACAGAACCCTCGAAGCGCAGGAAACGCACGAAGCTTAAGCCAGTGAGTCTACTCATCGCAAATTTTTTTGACACAAGTTATACTTTCTCCTGGCATAATGGTTTCTGTTTCAATGTGCCGTTGTGCTTGCATGTGTGACAACCAATTGAACTAATGCTCACCATAAAAGAAGGGAGACACATTCGGAGATTATTCTGATGTGGAGGCTGGGGTTGCACAAAGACCTCAGCTTGTAAAACCTCAGGGATGAGATTCCAGCAATCTCAATTCGTGAGTTATAGCACCACAGTGGTGCCCGTTTGAGCTGAATTGATATGAGAGCAGCCAATACAAATCCTGGTCAACTGTCAGGTGGTATATTTGTAGTCTCACCAAGCTGGTGCCTTACATGACAGTGGAAGGTGTGTCGTGGTCAATTGTTTTTGTCTGTAATGGTGTGAGGCGGGGGCAATGATACATTAATGAGGTGGTACTAATTCAGAATAACGACTTCATAACGAAACATCATAGAAAGAATGACCAACGGCTTCAGATAAGTAACATCGCAATTGACTTGCATTAATAAAGATGACATGTCCCTAAAGCGTGCGTGAAATGGTCACAGAGTCCTTCTTGGGCGAAAGGAATGCTCATGTGAGTCTGAGACAATTTCAATAATCGAGTTCCAAGAGTCTCTTGGTTTGTGAGCATCGCTTCGTGGGGTAAACTTTGCAGCTTATCGCTATACAGCATTGCAGATGATCAAATCGCGCACACGCCTGAGACCGTTTTTCACTGGGGTGATTCTTATGAATCTCTACCGGCACTCATCAACTGCAAATGCATGCCGCTTCTGTTTGCCCTTCCGTTCCCACCCGGCACATCACCTTTTTTTACTTCCGGTCATCCTTTATCAGAGGCTGGTTGTTGGTGGAAGTGCTTGCATATTAGAGGGAGGAAGAAGCCAGGAATATGAATTTGAGGTTTCCATGAATTCAATCGATACTTCCTCGGAATAGGAGAAATCATGTCCATTTGAAATACAATTCTAGATCCAGGCTCTCATGGCCATACCCATACAGATAGGTAGTCTTTCTTTCTAGATGAGGGGAAGGAGGTGGCATCAAGGTCGGTATCCGGCCGGCGGATTCGGAGGTCTCCGGGAAGAGCCGCTGGTCCGTGTTTTTTCGTTAGAATACCTAGAATCAACATGCAGCAGATGGATGTTTTAGGTGATAGCCTAAGGCACAGCATTACTACAACGAGACAATTTTCGTCTTTTAGGGTTCTTGGGTCAGCGAGATGCTCGCTTCCCCAGAAAGTAAGAATGAACATCGAACCACCTGATGCAGAGGTGGTTCCACGAGACATCTTTACCAGAGCGCAGGATACAATCATCTGATTGTGACGAAGCCCTTGGTAAAAACAAATTTTGTCTTTTGCATGTTCGCATGAAAAGCATGAGGTGCAGCACATCAGTAATTATACAAATTTAGAACATCCGCACGTTTCTTACCACGGTCGCACACAATTGATCGTCCACAAACCAATTGATGCATCCCCTCACATCGTTGAAGCTTTACAAGCGAGCCTCAAGCGGCTTTTCGTTTTATGTTCTTTTATATCCCTCTGCATGAATTTGCATTGCAAATATAACCTCGGGAGTCACGCGACGTCTCCGGACAGTGGATCTAATATCGCAATCGAGTAACAAATTCTTGATTTTCCTCCGGGCCCGTTCTCCCTCCGCACGGGGATACGGACGAATCTGAAACTTCACCTACAGTAGTCGCACACTCTGCTGCATTAACAACTCACAATGCAATAGACTCCATATTATCAAACCAACCTACACCGAATTTTACATCTCACCGCCAGAGTATTTTTATGACCCCGGCCACCTACAAATATCCATCACAAACTACCTGATATTATTGCACATTTTGCGACCTGACCTGACGTTTTCCTTCTCCATACGGCGGTTAGAAATACCGGGTCACAACCGTCTTTTACTCTCACAGCCGATTAACGAGCCAACCAGATTGCGTTTAATCAATCCTAGGTTTCCTGCCGTTTCGCTTCGCTTCAGCTCCTCTAAGACGAGGTCCAAGGCGTCACAGCATCCTTTCATCAGTGGTTTCGCTGTCATTACCCACTAAATTCTGGCTTGGACACCAGTCAAATTCGGTGCCTCAAGCCCTTAAGAAGAAGAAAAAAATTGCTGCAGTGCAGTTCCGAGCTCCCCACTTTCGACGTCCCCTCCCAATCATCCTTAAGCTGTTTGCCCGGGGAATCCTGTAGCGTCATCCCCACGATCCGCACTCTTGGGAAATCCTATCAACCGACTTGATTTCTTTTCCTTGGTATTATCACCAAATTTTCCTCTAATCTTCGCATCGCCATTGTCGACCTGGGTGCCATCGAAAATTGATCTCACGCGTGCCCTTCCTGTGTCGCTCCTGGCATCGAATCATACCGACCGACCAGACCCGAAGCTATCCTGCACTCAGTCATTGTTTTCGCCCCCCCCGATACCCATCAAGCACGCGCCTCATTCCCTTCTCCCGTCGTCTTCGAGCTTCTGTCATAGCTGCCGATTCAACGGCACCTCAGTACTCCCTCCATGATTGTGAGAAGGTGAACGCCATTTCAACATGGCCTTTAACTTCAACTGGTCGCCGCTAACCGCGGATGCCGACTTCTACCGTCGTGCGCGCGACCTTTTAACCAAGGCCCTAAACAAGAGTCCGAAACCACCTATCATTGTCGACGATATTCTTGTCAGCGAATTCAACCTTGGGACTGTACCGCCCGATCTTGAAATATTGGAAATTGGTGACCTTGCGGAGGATAGGTTCCGGGGCATCTTCAAAATGACATATTCTGGTGATGCCTTCCTGACACTCAAGACAAGAGTTCAAGTACGTTTTTTCTGGTATCTTAGGCGTAATGCCTTTTAGCTCCCAGCTTGGGAGATTTTCAATCACGTCCTGTTTCTCAATTCTTCCCTAAGCTTTGAGGGTAATTGCAGAAGCTATATCACGCGTCTTGCATCTGTCTTGTGCAATACACACTCACTGTCCAGCTTGACGCGGGATGCTGTCTGCTAACTCTCGAGCTACGATAATATCAACGCACGCCCACCCTTCCCCTTCCAAGTTTCGACCTCTTCCTTTATTTTTTTTTCTCGCATTGTCAATGCAACCTCTTTTGATTGCGACAATGCGCATTAACCCCGCCTCCCCCTGCCAGAATCCCACGGTCTAAGCGCGGTGACCGATGATTTCACTTGCCCAATTCCATTGAAGCAACCACTAACATCACAACTTCAGGCAAATCCCTTGAATACCTATCTCTACTCTAAACCGACTTTCACATCTCCTCAACCGTTGGCCGCCGCTTCTGGTTTAACAATTCCTCTTTCAATCACCTTATCCGATTTCAAGCTTTCTGCTTTCATCATCCTCGTCTTCTCAAAACAAAAAGGACTTACCCTCGTCTTCCGAAATGACCCACTCGAATCCCTTAAGGTATCCTCTACCTTCGACTCGATACAGTTCGTACGCGATTATTTGCAGAGAACAATTGAACAACAACTACGCAACTTGATGATGGATGAACTACCGGCAATTATCCACCGACTGTCTCTTCAATTGTGGTGTCCTGATCAAGCTAATAAGGGCACCGAAACACCCACTGAGACGGAAGATGAAGCTGGGGTTGACCCTTTGGCCAGCCCACCGTTAGATCCCGTGGACGCGAATGGCAACCTTCTCGATCCGAATGCTATTTCTGAGCTCACATTGAATGGAAGCGGAGAAGTTCAATCACTCTTCTCTCAGAAGAATTTGTTGCGTCTTGCAGCCTTGACCGACTCGCATCGTACCTTGTCACTCTTCACTCCTGGCATCCGAGATGTTGTTTTCCGTGCTTGGACAGGTTATGGAGAACGTTCAGAAACATCTACGCCTCTGCTTTCCACGCCCACTCTTACCAAGACTATGTCTTTCCATGCGGGCAATTCGACAACATACACCTTTTCCGATACAGCGAGCAACGCACACGGCCACCTCCCATCTCGCCCTTCACTAGTCAGTATGAACTCAGCAACGAATGGACGATCCCTAGGGGCGGGTCGATCACGCGCAGGACGCAAAAAGAAGACACGCGTAGTAAATTTACGACGTACCAAATCAGAAGTTGCCACACCAGAGACGAGTAGCGAAGCCTCAGATACGGCATCTGTTGATGTTCCTCTATCCGAACCTTTGGTCGATGATTCTATTCCCGAGGAGACTGAGTCATCTATCATTGCTGAGGCGTCAACGCCGAACAAAGTTCGCTTTAGAGGCGCAGATGAGAAAGGGCGTCCTCCACTAATGGCCACTCTTGAGGAAGCCAGCAGGGTGGGATCCCCGCTGAAGAACGCTCTTTCAGAATCTCAGAACTACCCATCGATTGCTGCTATCACTTCTGAGCTCAAGGCTGAGAAGGGTAAACCCCCAGGATTGGAGAACCAAAGTATCAGCTCGGAAACTTCTTCTGTTATCCTGGAACAAGCTTGGATTATGAAGATGGCTGGCGAAATCGCCAAGCGCGTTTACGACGAGAAGAACAGGCAACGCAGCCCCTGGGACGAGCGTGAAGACGCACCGCCACCTGCGTACGAAGCCGCTACTCGATAGCAGAAAACCACATACGTTGGCACATGCGACTGTCACACTCTCGTTAGCAATCTGTTTATTTACTTATTCATTCATTCATTTCACGCGGGCGCTGGAGTTTGGAGGTTTAGGGTCATGAAAACGGCCTGAAACAAGGCATCTTTTATGTTTTGTGTCATTCGGTGGCGTTGGAAGAGGCGGGATGAAAGGTAAAATCGGTGTGTCGGGTCGTCAGTTCTGACCGGGCAGGTTTCGGAGTGATGGTACTGTCGTTCGCCGTCTTTTTCTATGTCACGACACAGTTATCTGTTAGGAGTGGTCAGTAGCCCCAGAGGGGTTGGCTCATGACGATGTCAGAGTCTTTATTGATGTTATTTACACAAGTATGGGCGAGATAGGCAGGGTTAAGCGATCAAGGAGATCGCTAAGATATCTAGAAGATATCACAGTTGCAGGACTAAGGGCTGAGACCAGGGCTGGGCTTAAATACCCATATAGTACTCTAGAAACAACTCCAATTCAAATCTGATGAACAAACTTTATCCTTCTAAAATGATATGATTGAGCTTGAATCAATAGACGACGTAATAGTCATGGTCTCATGACAATTATAAATACTCTATGGCTAGTAAAGGGCTGTCTTATCTGAGCATCCTCCCTCCATTATAACCTGCTTCCTCGGCTCGATTCTTGACAGTGTCTATGTCGTGCTCTTAAGCGCACTAAGGCCAGCCTGTTGAGGTCTGCTTGAGGCTTGCTGAAGATCTGACTGTTTTCACATACAAAGTGACCAAACAGGTCAAAGGTACGCTTACAAAATCCCCGGCCTTATCCTGGGGACAGATGTAGGTTCTTCAGACCTGGGCGTTCAGTATCGTGGGCGGTCCTTGGGAGCCTCGCTTTAGCTGTATTGTTCGCTTTCGCTTTGCTTGCGAGATTTGGTTCTCTTCCGTTTCGATTTTTTGTGCGTGATTCGGCCATCATTCTATGACTTGGCTGCGGCGGCAGCAGCCTGATTCTCGCCCTTCAATTTTGCAAGCAGTTCCTCTTTAGCTTTGAGCTCAGCAAGTATCCTTTTGGTCATATCCTCAGCTTGAGTCTGTGCATCCGCTAGCTTGCGAATCTCAGCCGCCTCCGTCTCTAGACTGAACGGTTGTCCTGGCCGAGTGTGCGCTGGTATCATCGCTGAATGCTCCCAAACTTCGTTGTTGTCGGTTGGGAAAGGAGGCGGCACACGCGTCTTTCCTTTACCCTTGCCACCGCTCGGCTTCCATCCCTTAGGTACGGCGCCTTGCGTGAGAAGGTTATAGAAGACTTCGTAGGGTTCGTTGAAGAGCTGTTCTTCGTAGCTCCAGGCGCAGATCTCGCCATTTGAAGCGATCATAGCTTGCTTCTCTTCTTCGTTCCGGCCGTAAGGATGCAAACGGAGGTAATGGTATAATGTCTGGGGCTTTTCGCCCGAGTCGTTGACATAGTAGAGCTTGATCGTTATGTCAAACTCACCCCAGCCTGTCTCTTCGACGACAAAGGGTCTTCCGGGTTCGCCTTCAACCACTGTTTCCCGTTAGCATCAGAGTGCCCAAACAAGGAAAGTAACCTCCTACTTCGTACATAATTAGGGATAGACTCATGAAGTTTGAACTGGACTCGGCGCAGCCAGTAGGTAATATCGGTATCGTCGAGGCCTTTGACAAAAACTTGCCATGAATGGGTATGAGTATCAGGGACGCCTGCTGGTCGCGGGTTCGTGTCGGAGAAAGGCTTTGCTGTGCTCCCTACAATGAAAGGCCGACGAACTTGCGTGAGTTTAACACGCTTACCAAGTTGATTTTGGGGGGCCATCTTATTTTCGCAGGGTTTCTGACTATTTCTAACTAAAATTATGTTGCCGTGAGAGTGCCTTGGTGTCGAGGATACTACTAGAGATCGTTGAAAAAAGGTGAGGATTCACCAGAGTCGCAATAAGTCAGCCTCGTACCTTACGCGCTGATGAACTTACGCCACAGTGGCATAGCCAATAATCATAATGCAGCCACATCCGCTCCTCAGCCTTGGGATCCCGATGATGATTTCATTGATTCCACCCTTCCATCGAGAGCTGCCTACAGGTAATTGAACTGGAAATTTAATAGGCACGTCAGAAAAATATCTCCTTTGTTTTTTCTACTTACTTGAGTCTTTACCCGCAGCTTCCCGTTTCATCTCCCTCAAGCTTCCTCAATTGTCTCAACAACTCTAAAGAGCTTTGATATCACACGACATTTACACGATCATCACCATGTCGGCCTCAAAGAAGCTTGTTGTTTGTGGAGGAACCGGTTTCTTGGGCTCTCGTATCTGCAAGTATGCTGTAGCCCGAGGATGGGATGTAACTTCCATCAGGTATAACTCACATCTATTACAATCTCAAGAGACGAACTCATCTTTTTGTACAGCCGTTCCGGTGACCCTCGATGGGACTCTATCAGCGCCTCAGCTACACCTCCGCCTTGGGCACATAAGGTGAGCTGGGAGCGTGGTGATATTCTCCGTCCGGCTACGTATGCTCCATTACTCAATGGCGCTGACTTCGTGGTACACAGCATGGGCATTCTCCTAGAGGCTGATTACAAAGGTGCTATCTCAGGCAAAGAGTCCCCCATTGCTGGTCTCCAGAAAGCTTTTGCTCCCGTTCGAGATCGCGCTATGGACCCTTTGGCAAAAGGACAAGGCGAGGACATAAAACCTCCAAACCCCAAAGACCAGTTCACATATGAGATCATGAACCGTGACAGTGCAGTTACGTTAGCAAAGCACGCGGTTGCTGCTAAGGCGAACACCTTCTGCTACATATCTGCTGCAGCAGGCGCTCCTGTTCTCCCTCGACGATATATCTCGACCAAACGAGAGGCCGAGATCACTATTGCCAACAAGTTCCCAGAACTTAGAGGCCTCTTCATCCGCCCTTCTTTCATGTTTGATAGCTCACGTCCAGTGACAATGCCTCTGGCTGCAATGGTTGGCCTTGGCACAGCCTTCAATGGTCTAACAGGCAACTACTTTAAAACTTTCATAGGCGCCGCTGGGGTCAAGCCTCTAAAGGTTGAGACTGTGGCGGAGGCTGTGGTTGAAGCCCTAAGTGATGAGACTGTCAAGGGTGCCATCGATGTGCCAGAGATTGAGGAGCTAGCGAGCAAGGCCTGGAGAAAAGCCATGCTGTAGGAGGTTTCGATAATGTTGTATTAAAAGCAAAAGACGCTAAACTGTATAAAATCTGTATGCAAAACCTAACTTGATAACTTCTTCGCTTCATATCATTGTTCCTCGTTCAAAGCTATCCCTGATCTCTGCGGTATACTTGTTATAAAACCGTGAGAGCTTCTGGTTGAACTGCTTATTCTTCTCGTTGATGTATGTCACGTCGCCATCGTCTCCGTTCTGTGCCATCCTCTCCTTTCTCTTCTTCAGTCTCTGTTCCTCTGCTCTCTGCAGGTCTGCGACCAGCCGGTCGACTGCTGCCTTGTCTGGCTTATTTTCAGCAAACGTCGTAGAGTCGGCGGTAGAGTAGAAGGAGCCATCTTTATCTACTGCGATGAGCTCGCCATCCTCGGTCTCGACAATGTCTAGTCCACCCGAGGCCGCTGCCTTCTCAATAAGAGCCTTCTTGTCTTTCTCGTATTGATCCATATTCATATCGATGTTCTTGAGCTGTCGCTTATATATCTTGTTTGCTTCTTGTGTATGGTCGGCAAAAGCGTTGTTGTCGCGACGAGTCGCCTTTTTCTTGAGTCGTTTATCCCACTTCTCGCTCTCATCGACGGTCCAGTCCCATGCACGTTTTCGCTCGAAATCTTCACCCGCTTCCTCCACGTCCGCCTTGAGTAGTTTATGGGACGCGATCGCATGTTTCCGATGTAGGGCAGTAAGCTGGCTGGGGTCTGTGGCTAATCTTTGCGATTCGAGTGTCGCTTCTTTCAGGTTTTTCTCTGCTGAAGTCTTTGCTCGCGCTTGAAGAGCCTTGAACCGAGCCAGGCGATCTTGGGCTTTAGACGTATTGTCAACATTGGTCTGTTGCGTTTCGTCCGTTTTTTCGGCAGGAGAGTCCTTCGTTGGTATATCTGGGGCCATGGTATGGATTCGTTTCGAGACGGTGTGGCTATAATTGATGTCAGCAAGAGCGATTAGAAGAGGGAAAGTCGGGTCGCATAACGTACTGGAAGCCTGATGGATGATCGAAGGGTGGTATGTTATCGAGGTCGACTGAAGACCTTTCGGGTGGGTTGAAGGAAGAGTTGAGGAGCTAGGTGCTGGGAGAGAGGAGCAACTGGTATTTTGCTGCTTGGTCGAGGTAGCAATTTATTGAGGCGCTGAAGTTAATGTTAACTTTGGACCATTGATATGCCTGTCAGTGTAGAGTCGAAACTGTTTTTACTACTGTTGGCTGACGGAAAAAGCTGCATACCTTTATGGTTAAAAGCTGTATTAAAAAAGAAACTGTGTTTGCTTGTCGTATGAAGAAAGATGCTGTATTGCGGCAGGTCGAAACTGTGACAAAGTTGGTGCAGCGAAGGCGCTAGTCTTAAAATGAAGTAGCGCTTGGTGCAAACTTACAGTATATGGTAGGCACGTACCTTGCCCAAGATTACCTAAGAGGTACCTTAGGTAACCACTTCTTTAGACGTCAATAGTTTAGAAAAGACTTTGGCTGAACCTTTTTGTCCGCCACATAATGTCGGGCTCGCGTAGTACACTGCAGAAGGTCAAGGAGATAACAGTGCTGACAGCTGTTTCTGTCATCTATAAATGTCCAAACCCCCTCCTGCCATAATACCTAAAGAGTGTTACGTGCCAATTAACTAAAGTGTCTGCATGGAGAAGAGAAGAAGAAGAAACAGGTCTACGCCCTCGTGCTCTATCAACAGTGCAAAGATTAAGTATCTTTCCCATTAGAGGAATGCGTAGAGTTGGATGTGAACTTGTCGTAAAACTCCTAAAAGCTGAAGGTATCACATGCCTCAAAACGTGAAGAGATGTGTGACTCAGGCTCTATTTCACCGAGATATCAACAAAGCTTTTCTGGTCAAGGAGAACATAAGAGGTAGTCTAAAAGCACCGAAGCTATTTCAGGGTAACTCCTGTGGGAAGAACATCCATAACTGGGGCTGCGTCTCTTTGGGAAGTGGTGATATGAGAAAACAGGTATGGCCAAGGGCATTAAGGATCCATATGTTATATACAGAAACATTAATGTGTTGTCTTGACTTTGTATCCTAGCCTTACTACTAGGAGCCTACCTATCTACTTAGGTGTTGTCGTGGGTAGGCAAGGTATACAATATTGAAATACAAATTTGTCCAATTTTGGTGAGATCCCAGGCTTTCTCTTCACGGCCTTCCGTTTACTTTTTGCCCAGATCATTCGGTATTTCCATGAGTTACATACTCGAATTAATCATCATTTACTCCGCAATAGCCTTTTTCACATATCCAGTTAAGAAGAAACCGCTCAACTTTAGATGATGCGGGGTGGCCCACTCGATCGCTTCCCGCTCTTTAGGGGCTTGACTAGGGCGAGCACCTGCCTGAAAGGACGATCAACCTTGCACCAAAGTTAAACCAGCAGGGGCCCTTCCCACTTTGCGGGGGAAATAGGATTAGGTTACGTCGCAAGAAATTGAAAACATCGCCCTTCTTTCTGAAGAACTTAACTCTCCATCTCTCACTTTCTGGCATCAACATTCATCCAAGTCGCACGCCAGCGACTCAAAATTGTTGCACCCTCGGCACCGGGCTTCCCGATAAGGTATCTACCTGTCCTAGTCGCATCTTTCTTGGACTTTGGTGCCTACTTGCCAAAATGCAGCGTCGAGCAGCTTCAACCGCGCTTGCGCTTGATGCTGGGAAGGCAAAGAGCAAGATGTTTCTGAAGAGGGAAACAAAATGGGGAGAGACATACTATGTTATTAACAGATGGCCGGAAACTCCCAAGCTACCTGACGAACGCGAATACTTCCAGATAAACGACCTCCTCCTCGACCTAGACGATATGTTTAGCAAACACGTGCGACTATCTTCAGAAGAGGATGAGGAGCGGGCACTAAAGAAATGGTCCCGCGACAACAAGCGAGAAAGTATTCAGCGGAAGCTTCACAACATGGAGACTTCACTCGCCTGGTCACGAACGAAAGCTTTCGAAATATACTCGAGACCATCCAACTCTTGGCGGCTCGGAAGCCACGACATTTTCTCCGCAGCTCTCCGGGCCCCATCACCAGCTCCACTGATCAACTCCTCAAAGAACCAAAAAGGATCTGCAAATAGTGCGGCTGCCGAGACAGAACACGACAAACTCCACCTTATTAGTTCAAACAACGGCATTTCAAATCAGGTCGTAGAGGACGACTCACTACTCTTGCGCTGGCTTCAATCGCGGACGCAATTGTCATGGTCTGGCAAATACTCTGGGGTCTCTCAGTCTCATTCAGCTCAGCTGTCAGAAGCACTGAAGGAGCAAGACTCGCTCACTAGCGTCCGCAGGCTAGTATCACAATATTTATTGTTTGAACCCAGCGACATCTCATTTCACCAACTTGGAGGCCATGGGCAGGAAGTTTCAACCAAGAATTTATCTTCAGATCTTCGCAAAGCCTGTGAGAATCTGTTGAAGCCAGGCCATCTACAGAAAAAACACGATGTTTTAGTGTTCCTCAGTAACCTCTGTCAACGATTGCCAGCAAGGGGAGATCACCTAGGGGGGGCTTTATGCGGACTTGGGTTAAGACTCTCGGCGGAAATCTGCAAACCCGCAGCCACCAAGAGATATTTCCAAATTGGTCTCGAAAACGGCTACTGGACCGACACTGACCAAGGGTCACTAGACATCCTCCACTGTCTCGAAACTTACCGACGCCTCTTCAACAATGTTTCTCAACCAAGCAGCCTCGATTTATATGATCGACAGGAGCTTCTGGAATTACTGCTTGGTCCTAACAGGGTAGGGAACCACTTCGTTCTGTCTCTTATCAAAGCTTGTCTACATGAGTCCAAACAGGAGACAGCATTCGAGGCTTATCGAGCTTTCATTATTCTGCTCGGTCATTTGGGTACGGTGGAATTGCTTGACCGAGAACAACAGACATCATCAGCAATAATTCAGAGACTAGCCAGCAGGAAACCCCTAAAAGATAAGAAACGTCGTCAGTTAGAGTCAACCCTTACCGAGGCTTTTGAGTCCGCGAAGATAGTAGTCGACACTTCAGTTGTGGCACAAAGTCATGATACAGTTCTAACAGATCCCGGCTTGGCTGGTGTCGTGGGAAGAAAAAGATAGGAATCGGCATTGTCCGCCTCAGAAATGTGTTGACAATTAAAGCCTTGTTCCGCTGTAAATTAGACCCCTAAAAAGCTATCGCGTATGTATAAATGACAGGTTTGTGGAAATTTATCCAAAGCTTGCGATGATTAACATGATAACTTATTATTAGATGAAGTCATAAACTGCTTATTGGCCTTTTCTTCCCTATCTTCAGTCGAGCTCTACCACGTTTGAAAAGCTGGCGCATCCTACGAAAAATCGGTGGGATGGCTGAATCCGTGCAAGGTCGGAACTTGCCTCGTCCTGGAGAGATGGGGTTCCCGATGACTGGGAGGGTGAGGCGAGGTGCAGGGGAATAAAGTTGCAATCCAATGAGGGAATATTAGTGGAACCCTGATGACTACCGAGCTGACGGTCTCCTTTAATATGGATACGCTGTTTGTTATCAGCCCCGCAGAAACATTGAGCGCTCATCTTCAAGTCCAATCGTTTCTCGTTCACCTTTCACCTTGTCAGATTATCGGAATGTCCTTAATTTGAATTGAGTTGACTCGAAACTTCTGTGAGTAGTGGCTGCCACCCCGTTCAGCCCTAGGGACCCTCCCTCACTGATCGCGTTCCGAGTCTGCGTCTGAGCTGAAATGCAAGCCCGTAGCACGATTGGAGATTTCTGCCATTTTGACTTCTCTAGCTGCGTCCAGCTCTTTGGTTCGCGCGAATCATGATCAGCGCTGCCTGTGCTAGCAACGCCCGCCGGTACCACCAGCAGGCTGGGCGCACCCGTCGTCTCACCATGATAAACCAGTTGGCCAGCAGGAACACCAGAGTTCTGTGCTCTGACTGGCGTTTGAAGACCCTCCTGCCGCATGGATATCCGCTACTTGGCTGTCCTTGACGCTGTGGATGCGTTTGAGGCGTCGACTTAGAAAATCTAGACCTCACAACAAGGTCAGCCCCGGATGACGTCTCAGCCACTCTCATCTGCCGTTACGCTTATTTGGCAGTGGAAAGAAAAACACGAGATTGGCTTTGCTGCCCTGCCCAGCCTTCACCGGCCCGTGTATTTCTGGCCCTCGTGGATCCATCCTGGCCCCTTGTTCATGATCAGCATGTGTTGTCTGCCTTAGACTGCTTGGAATAGGCGAAACGAGACGAGACCTAGCACTTAGCACTGGGGCAGCCGACTTTTCCTCTTCTTCATCACGTACGCGATTATCTTACTTCTTGACGACGATTGCCTAGGTCTCATACCTCTTCGTTCCTCGCGGTTCGTGTCCAACCAACAGGCTGGGAGAGAGAGAGCATGAATGTAGCATCAAGGTGGCAGCCATGATGTGGATCTCAGTCTCTCCAGCCCGCCAACTTCACCAGGGCTTAGTCCTTCTATCCTTTTTGTTCTTTTGCGTCAACCTTACAGTGCAGCAACGAGATCCCATATCCAATTTCTGTCGAAGATGGGGTCACCAAAGTGCTGTGGTCGACGACAAACTTTACATCGGCGGAGGATTGGTTACATATGATGGTAGTTCAGGAACACCACAGAATTTCTCCAGTATGCGACCCTTACTCAATTCGCCACGATCAAGTGAAGTCGAAATATTGTCGCCGGACTCGTATTAACCAAGGCACCAATAGACCCCTACTTTATTTACCATGATCTCAGCAAAGTAGCCAATTCAGGCATGCCCCAGCCATATGCGAACCTCAGCAAGAACTCGACGGTTCCCGATGTGAGTGGCGGAATCTTCTGGCCTGATACCATAAACAAGAAGATCTATCTCTTTGGCGGCGAATTCAATGGTGTAACCCCATGGGACTTCGACCTTTATGCTTACGACATCATCAATGATGAGTGGGACAACATGGGAGTGTCCAGGACTGACGATATTGTCGGACTCAGTTATGGTGCTGGTGTGTCCCTTTCGGATCGTGGAGAGGCTTACTATTACGGCGGATGGATGAACAATGCGACCGACGCGGATTGGGGTGACGCACCTCAAGTGCCAACGTCATACCTACTGCGATACGAGATGGATACGAACAACTGGTCCAACGACACTGGGCCTGATGATATTGGCCGCGCCGAGGGCGTGATGGTTCATATTCCTGCCGGAGATGGTGGCATGCTTGTTTATTTTGGCGGAATCCGAGCTACCGATGATGGTGGTTGGGAAGGTCAGCCAATGGATCAGATCATCCTCTATGATGTTCTGAGCGGGAAAAGTTATTTCCAAAATGCAACAGGTGAAGTTCCGGAATCACGTCGACGATTTTGCGCAGGCGCTACGTGGGCGAAGGACCAGTCTTCCTATAATATGTGAGTCTAGTATCATCTAATAGAAGTGGTAACATGTACTGACTGTTCTCAGTTATTTATATGGGGGAGCTGGCGAAGAGCAGGGAAGCTCCGGATTTGATGATATTTATATCCTGACACTCCCTACTTTCACATGGATTAAGATGTATCCCGAAGGGAATGGAACTGGAAGTTACCC
The DNA here is from genome assembly GCA_002982035.1 of Fusarium algeriense. Classification (NCBI taxonomy): domain Eukaryota; kingdom Fungi; phylum Ascomycota; class Sordariomycetes; order Hypocreales; family Nectriaceae; genus Fusarium; species Fusarium algeriense. Next base: position 4,334 of record PVPY01001222.1, on the reverse strand, counting down.
TCATCACAGTTTTACCTGCAACGTGGTAAACGAGGCACAGATGTTGATTCATGGTGGTTTCTTCCCCCTGACGAACGAGTGTGATGTTCCGGATCAATGGGGCTTGCACGATGTGTCTCTTGGGAGACAAAACAAGAACAAGTCGCCCTGGATGCTCTATGACCCCGAGTTGACCAAATATTCTGTTCCGACTGATATCATTTCAGCTGTTGGAGGAAATGCTAACGGTGGAGCGACCAAGACAGCACCAGCCGGTGGTTTCGACCACCAAGACCTGAAGGCCCTCATGACGCGGACGGCATCAGCAGGATCAAGGACTGCAACCCGCGACGTAACGGGACCCACTGAGACTGGAGATCATGAATCTGGAGCGACATTATCGACTGGCGCCATTGCTGGCATCGCAGTTGGCGGGGCCGTAGCTCTTATCGCCGTGCTCGCGACGTGTTTCTGCCTCATTAGAAAGCATCGACGTCAGCGGGAACGAGTTGGATCCCAACAGCCGATGACTCAATCTTACGACTACCATCACCCTCAACATCCATCTTTCGCCTCAACTCAAGCTTCGCCTGGGCCATGGAGCCCACAGTCATCGAATTTCACCGCTTCAAGTCCAGCGGGCTGCACTGGCCCACAACTTGCCCAGTCCTATTCAGGGCCGCCAGTCGAACTGCCATCTGGGCATCCCGAAGACTCATCTCGCGTTTCGCCACGTACAGAACCAGTTTCAGAGGTTGAACCCAAATACGATGCACATGGAAATCTATGGGTTCCCCAGGTGAGCATGATGCAGATCCCGGGCCAGGGCCATTCACCCGGAAGCCCTCCATACTACGACGGCACGATGGTTTCTCACTCATCGAAGAACGGGCCAGATTATTTCCCACCTGGTACACCACAGGAACTCGCGGCAGAACGCCGCACTTCGTATGTCCCTGGACAAACAGTCCATGAGACATACTACCATCCATAACTGACATATTAAATTTTTTTCTCTCATTTTGCTGATATAGGCCTCATGTATTGACTTTTCTTAAAGGCGGATTACGAAAGAAGCGATTAGGAGTATTGGATTGTAACGGCACAGCTACGCAAGCGGGATATATATGGTATACCAACTTCTGTCTTAGAGGCTCATGTTCACTCCCTAATGGGCCATAAATATAAGTAATTGTCTGTCATGTGGTTCTGTGTATTTACAGTGCGACTCTGGTGCCTTGGCTATTAGCTCTGATGGCAAGGTCTTCGTTCTTGTGCTTACAGTATCAAATTCAATAATCAATCAAGTAAGTACCTGATTCAAGCCCAGAAGGCATCGTTCTGTCACTTACGAAATGCTCAGTGGATTACGGAGTTCAATCGATTGTGGCGGATCACAAGAACCTGGTCAAAGGAAATCTATGCTTAGCATACAGTAGACTCGCGTCTTGAGAGCTTCAAATGAAACCATTTTCCAGCTCAGGGCACAGAATCGCGGTGTGGCAGCATGTATACGAGGCTATGCTCATTCTGTTGCGCTACGGTTAAACCACCTAGATCTTTATCAGCAGGACTACCTTGTCAAGACTGATGATCTTCGTCAACGAACGTCTATCTTCACAGATTGGCGTTACTTCATCTTCGAGCTTCGACCTCTAGGCTACCACAGCTGAACCACATCAGACTTAGCAATAGTAACCCAACCGAGAGATAAAGTGCATTTCGCTTAGGAGAGAGTGTATGAGATGAGAGAGTAGCAATTGAGCCATGGTGCACTTACATGAGATGATATCAGGCTCTGTAATTACAATCCTGTGTGACATATTATTCTCATTCACCGCTTCATTAGCAGGTCACTGTCGCCATGACTTTCGAGGTCTCGGCCAATCCTGTCTCGCAATGATAGATGGTGCCATGATGATGCGCTTAGTGGCAGTAGTCAATATGGGGTTTTCTAAGAGCCTGAACTTCAGCCTGCCATGACTTGTGAGAATGGTTGTCTCTCAATGTCTTGGTTATTGGTAGATGGAGCATCAGATGAAAGATTAAACTTTTATATACTTGCAGTTTCGCACATGGTATATTGCTAGCCGCTCTATGCCATAAATTAGGTAAAGAGAGATATGTTAATATATTCCTTCATACCTAACCCTAGATGAAACTTGTAGAAGCCGCTTTGGGCGCATCGCACCATACAAGGACAAGGCGGAATGATTGTGACAATGATTTGACAACTGTATCTTCAGAGGAAAGTCCGTTTTGTGCTGTATATGATTTGAATCAAGAGACTAACATATATATTTTTGTTTAACTTTCTCGATGTTGCCGAAGGGATCTACGTAACCCGTCGGGGCAGAGAGAATTTTCTAATACTTACCAGCAACCGAAATGTTAGAATGATATTTCTTTACCCAGTACGGATCCCAAGTCAGGTTGCAAGATATCACTCCACTGACGACTAGAATCACTCTCCCAATTCACACTCACTTGAACCAATATTCTGAGGATTACTGTACATCCATACGCCATAGTTTTGAGAACTGACACCATTTACCATCGACCAAACTCACCGGTTGTGCAATTGTATTACTTTCTGACGCCGGAAATGAGACCATCCCTTAAAACCTTTCAATACGATGATCCTGAAAGAAACTTTAGCTTCGGGCTGTGGTAGTTGTCAGCCTACGTACTTCTCTGAGGCAGAAGTGACCAAATGCAGAGTACGGTGTGACGTGACATAATGAGACAGCCCGCATCCCTAGGGCTGTAGACAACGGCTGATGATGCCATAGTTTACCATTTCGTAGATCTAGTCAAGTGCCGAGTCTTACCTGTTAAGAATATGGCGGTTCAAACTTCGGTCGTGCACCGAAAGACGATAGACCATGTTGCTGATCAACATCAAAGAGCTGGGTTCAGAGTATGGAGTTAGCTCACGATAGCAGCACATTCCCGTCATCGATAACGCAAGAGAAAGACTGAGGAATCATGCATGGGGTCTTATCTATTTGGCTGGTCCTTTTGAGGTCCTGTGGCGCGTGCTCACTTCTTGGTCCCTTGATCGCCAACGTGGGGTACTATGGTGGGATGGTGCAGATGGGAAGATAGCTATCAGCCAAATGGTGAGGAGGATCAACAGTTAGGCTGCCGTCATAACAACTCCGCCCTATCCTGGGTCTCTATGTCCCCAGGTCCACGAATTCTTTGTCCGAAGGGGTCAGCTAGATGCAGTCGGCAAAGGTTCGTCATGAAATCAGATGCATGGGGGTGGTTGGATGAGGACAATACCCTACAATCAATGAGACAGATAGGGATCATCACCAACGATAAGGGATAAGCTGGCTACCATACTTCAACCAGGAAATCTTCCTAGGCCTTGAAACTATGTATATCTCGGCCTCTACTTGACCACCAGGCAGGAAGGTCACATAATTCTTAGTGCATCATCACTGTTCAAAAGACGTGCATCCATCTAATGTATTCACCATGTGAATGCCTAAACCAAGGCAAATGCAGCACTGCATTTTCATACGGGTATCGATATCATGAATGGTATTATCCTATGTGACAGCATACAGTAACCTAACCTCCTTAGGACAGGCAGTGCCTTGGGGAAGACGCATTGGGATAGACGGCTTGCATCAATGCAGGTTCACCTGTAGTAGAAAAATGATGGCTTCTGCTGTATCAAGAAGACTCGTCAAGATCAAATTTAGATTATATACTGAAACAAAAAGACCGATGACCGTACACAATCTGAGTATAATGACACAAGCATTATCTGCTCAGTGTCTATTCACAGTCCCTCATGGTGGCGGATCCCGAAATACCGTCATCATAAATATGGTAAAGACGTAGGATTTATGACACAGGCCGTTGTAACGCCAGTCGCGTCATGAGAGTTTCTGAAGAGTAGAATGCTCAAATAACAGAATCGCGAAATCTTGCTAAGTACTCTCTAGTTACTTCAGCTAGTTCGAGGAAGACCTAGAAGGCTACTCCATCAGTGTACTATTGTACACTTACCCTGTATCTGACCCTACCTTAGAGCTAGTGACAAGCATGACAACCACAAAATGCATTCCATGCTGTCAGCTCAGTGTTCATTGCTACGCTTCTAACTCAGACAGTAATTTATGCCCGTGAATTAGAGGAACCGTCTATTCCTTGTTCATGAAAAACATACTGGGCAATTTTGCTTTCGCCGAAGTTATCCGAGCTCAAACAAGCGTGCAAGAACGACTACCTGTGGCTTCAAATGATGCGATCAAACCATAACTGGGATCATGGGTCTTTGATAAACCGCTCTGGGCTGGGTTACAACAAGTTTGTTACGGAGCCGCAGCAGCCTATTT